>JACEFZ010016698.1:0-43918 GCA_014155875.1 Cepaea nemoralis
AAAAGCGAGAGAATGAACCCCCTTTTTAAACCTCCGACGCCCTTTGACGAGGGTGCAGAATCACTCCGTACATGGTGGTCATCACGAATTAGGTCCCCTGGTTCAATCCCCAACATAATACCGTTGTTTTTTTTCTGTAGTATCCCTCTTAACCACGGTCTGGGCTGATCCTACCATGTGACAGTTTACAACGCCCTCTTTCCCGATGTACCGTTCCCACAGGTCCATATACATTGTGGTAATACATGTTATCTTTGAGTTTTTTTTCTTCTACCCACTAATAATACGAGTAGAGCATGGAGTTTGAATGGGGAAACGTACCCGTGAGCATAAAAAAAAAAAAAAAAATGTCTGATAGGAGGTGTTTAAAGCGTTGGAACAAGATCGCTGTGAGAAGGTTGCTTTTGCAAATTGGAAAACAACTGCTAAAAAAAAGTTGACAACTGTAATGAGAAATAAAGGAGTGTTAATACTACATAGAACCCGTACTTTTGTATGACTGTGAAGCGTGGTCAATGAGCAGACAAGTTAAAAAGGCCCAATGCCAGTGGCGTTGTGGATTCTGAGACAAAATTTTTTAAAAAGGGTTCACTAGACAACCGCATGAACTCCCTCCAAATACTACAAGGCAACATGACAAAAATACAAGTAGCAGACCATAGATCTATACCAGCTCTGTAAGGCAACAAAAATTTGATATGTAGACAAAAAGGCCGCTTTCTAATAATACTGCCACATCTATAACAGTGGTAAACCCGTATACACAGATACACGATATTTCCTAAAGTAGACTCTAGCCATGTTCGCGTGCAGCTATATAAGGCATGGCTGAGTTGATGTGAAAATTTTTTGGTTTTTTTTACCCCGGATTAATAGGCGACAAGTCACAACACAGCTACGATGCGCTGACAAGGGTGCCCTTACCCCTTCAAATCTGGTCAATCTATTAAACCCCCCAAAAACATGTACACCATCCGTCTTAAAGCCACAAGCGTTTTCAATGTCACAAGAATAACGAACTACTGATATTTAAGATCAGAGTGGCCATGCTGATACTTTTTTTGATATCTCCTACTCATACCACCTTTTTTAACTAAATAAAAGGGCAAAACCCCAGCCATATCTCCAATCGGCAATTATTAAAAAATCGAGGGGAGTGTTATTTATTTTTCTGGATGTCCCACAAAATTTTTAATCTTTTAATCCCCTTCCAACCTTTATATGAACATTTATTTTATCGCGAACTTTTGCAAAGGCGGGCATAAGAAATATTTAACATGACTTGGTCATTAAGAGGACTAAACCCCTGGATTAGCCGTTTGAGAATAATATTGATTTTTGGCAACACCTTTGGGTCATATTCTGATTTAAGTTACTTATATTTTTTAAATCGTAGTACAAGGTGAAATCTGCTGCCTGTGTTTTTCATCGAGGTGGGACTTGTGGCCGCGACGACCCCCACCTTGATGACTGGAATTTTACCCACGACAAAGTTCCGAGATTCGAACCTGTCACTTCCACGTGTCTGGGGTACCACCTAACATACTCCGCAACCAGCACACCACCTCTCCTATTCTAAAAATAGTCCGGGTTTAATAACACCAGAGCTCGACATCTCAACTAAGTAACCAAATATTATCAATATTTCTTCTACCACTAGACCGCCCCACTGGGATCGAAACCGCTGCTAGTGGTCGGAAGCGTTTATCTAATTACTCACCCACTCACTCCACCCCTTAACAATGAATATCACAAAGTCATACCCACTATCCATCGCCATTTTTAAACACTTTCAAAGTTTTCATTTGAAGAGCTGTAAACGGTATTATGATGTATTTAAGTCCCATCCACTACAGATAAAAATAACCAACTTTTATAAAAACAGTCGACCAATTTTCAATAGACATATAATAAAAATCCTTGGTCTTCTGACTACCGACGCCGCATTAGCATTGAATGTGTCGGTGGTAGACCTCCATGCAATATTTACCCACTTCTCCACTCGATCACCCTGGCTCTTACCAAGGAACGGGGGTAATTATCTAACCACCCCATCCCTCTCCACCTCTTAACAAGGGTAAAACAGTTATCTAGCTATTTCTACACTCACCAAACCCCCTTAGACAACGATCTGGAGCCTTTATCTAGCAGCTCCTCTGTTCTTAGCAAGGAACCGACCATTCATTTAGCCGCTTCGCCACGCGCCCACCTCTTTGAAATGTCCAAAGCACTATCTTTAGCTATTCCCATTCACCCACTCCTTAACAACGAATAACAAAAAAACCACACCCACAAAAACCGTTCTACCGCCATGGTTATTGTTTAAGTTATATTTGAAGAGTTGAAACCCATATGATGGTAGTGTTTCGAAGCCGTTATCTAACTACTCGGCTACTCAACCACCCTTTAACAACAAATCACGAAGCCCCCCTACAACCGTAATACGGCAGTTTTTACTTTTTAAAGGTTTTCATTTGAAGAGTGTAACCTACATGACGATCGTGTAAAACCAGTACGTCACACTACAGATCATATAACGCCAAAATACCTTTTTTACTTATTAAAATTTTCATATGACCCCGGCGCGGTTCGAGACTTCGACCCCCTAACCCCACCACAATACTCGTCATAACCGGACTAGTGATCCTCAGAAAATGACTGGCCATTTGGGGTATAAAAGACATTTTTTTCGGGGGTTCGACCGCTCCACGCGACCGATCGGCCGCGCTCTCCTGCCCCCGCCGCCGCGCGCCCCCGGTTTTTGTTTTTTTTTTTGTTTTTTTTTTTTTTTTTACAATTAGTTAAAAAATTTCCACAAACAGTTATCTGCCCTTAGAAAAAAAACATATCTTTTCTTTGATGTTCAACCCCTTTCATATGACCTTTCCTACCCTACTCAAACCACCTGGTCCCCAGCTGGATTGGGGGAAATCCGCGAAGTCATCCAGAAATATAATTAGGAGCACACAAAAAAACCTAACCCCTAACCCTAAACCCCAACCCTAACCTAACCTAACCCTAACCCCCCCTAAACCCCCCAAACCCTTAACCCCTAACCCTAACCCCTAACCCCTAACCCCTAACCCCTAACCCTAATCCAGCTGGATTGGGGTCAATCCAGCACCACAATCCAGAAAATATAATCAGTTAGGACGTAACATACTACTGATGGGTCGTGCACATATCACTAGTTTCAGATCTTATTACTTATAGAGCGGAAGAAGAGCACCGCAACATGGTCCTAGTGGAAATGGTAATCTGATACCGTGTCGAGGAAAATATCAACACTGACCTCACTCCGATATACGCAAGACACCTGTTTGTGAACCCAGTGAACTAACAGCTGTGCATCGCACTCAAAAGTTGAAACACAGTCTTCCTGGGGATTCACAACGAAGCCACCTTCGTCGTTCACAGTCAGTCTTCGTGTAGTTTCGAATTCGTGGCAGTCCCGCACTGTTTTGTCGTGGGAGGAATGTGATTGATGCTATTATTTGAATAACGAAGACAAACAATAGATTGCACGATTTATTGTCTGGCATACTGCGCTGCTTCCCGTCAGGTACACACTCAAGACATCACACAACAGAAACTAATTAGATAAATCCTTCAGTCCTGAAGTCCAGGACGATTTAAAACATCTGTAAAGGTGGGGATTCAAACGCATGTCTATCAGACCGACCAGCAAGCGTGAGAGAGAGAGAGAGAGAGAGAGAGAGAGAGAGAGAGAGAGAGAGAGAGAGAGAGAGTGAGAGAGAGAGAGAGAGAGAGAGACACACACACACACACACACACACAATACAGACCAGCAAGCAAGCGTGATATTATATATATACAACAAACATATTCACACAATAATTTGAATTGTCTGCCACGGTCATTTTAAACTGACTATCATTCTTTTGATTGCAAGTTGGTTCTGTAAATGAATGATAATCATTAATTGTCTCTGCCAGCTTTAACATGCAACCATTTCGTGTGTTAAAAAAACACACGAAACGCATTGTCCCTATCAATCACGTTTCCAAAATGTGCATTCAATGTGCCTCTGTTGTTTACAAAGAAGAAATACCAGCAGACTGCGGAGAACAATAACTTCTGAAGCTACCAAAGAATAGGATACCTGTAGAAATGCGAATATTATAGATATAGAGGAATAATGTTGTTATCAGTTCCGGGGAAAATATTAAGCACGATCATTCTGGCCAGATTAAGACAATCATTGATAAACAACTAAGGAGTGGATCGGCAAGACTTCCGACCAAAAAGACAATCATTGATAAACAACTAAGGAGTGGATCGGTAGACTTCCGACCAAAAAGACAATCATTGATAAACAACTAAGGAGTGGATCGGTAGACTTCCGACCAAAAAGACAATCATTGATAAACAACTAAGGAGTGGATCGGCAGACTTCCGACCAAAAAGACAATCATTGATAAACAACTAAGGAGTGGGTCGGCAGACTTCCGACCAAAAAGACAATCATTGATAAACAACTAAGGAGTGGATCGGCAGACTTCCGACCAAATAGACAATCATTGATAAACAACTAAGGAGTGGATCGGCAGACTTCCGACCAAAAAAGACAATCATTGATAAACAACTAAGGAGTGGATCGGCAAACTTCCGACCAAAAGGCAATCATTGATAAACAACTAAGGAGTGGATCGGCAAACTTCCGACCAAAAAGACAATCATTGATAAACAACTAAGGAGTGGATCGGCAAACTTCCGACCAAAAAGACAATCATTGATAAACAACTAAGGAGTGGATCGGCAAACTTCCGACCAAAAAGACAATCATTGATAAACAACTAAGGAGTGGATCGGCAGACTTCCGACCAAAAAGACAATCATTGATAAACAACTAAGGAGTGGGTCGGCAGACTTCCGACCAAAAAGACAATCATTGATAAACAACTAAGGAGTGGATCGGCAAACTTCCGACCAAAAAGACAATCATTGATAAACAACTAAGGAGTGGATCGGCAGACTTCCGACCAAATAGATCCTACACTGGCCATATAACCCAAAATAATAGAGTAATACATCACCAATTTGTTATTGAATTTGTGGACTATGAAAAAGGCCTTGAGACAACATTGATAGGGAATCCCAGTGGAATGTGTTAAGGCCCTAAAAGATCAATTAGAAAATAATTAACTTAATATTCAAGCGATAAAGAATAAAGACAAGAAATGCAGCGTTCTTCTAGGGTGAAAACTAACAGATACATTGACTCAGCGGGGGTTAAAGTTCAGGCGAAGAAAATCTGATGTTGGTTCCGCTCGCAGAGTGTATTTTTCTTAAACATTTACAGCAGCTATCTTTGACTTCAGTTTTCTCATTCTGGCAGATAAATTGTGTGAATATTCGTTCTACCTTGCCCAGGTACTCCGTGGCCTGTAAAAACAGTAATTAAACCTTCTTCTTCTTCTTCTTCTTCTTCTTCTTCTTCTTCTTCTTCTTCTTCTTCTTCTTCTTCTTCTTCTTCTTCTTCTTCTTCTTCTTCTTCTTCTTCTTCTTCTTCTTCTTCAGCATTCCGAGCCATTGAGGTTCTTTGCTGCAGATACAATCCGTCTCCATTCATCTCTCTGGTTGACCTTCTCCTGCCAGTCGTTGATTCCAAGTGCTTGTAGGTCTGTATGTATATTATCTCTCCACCGTCTTCTTGGTCTACCTCGGGGTCTACGGTCATTTATTTCTTGAGTGTACGCGAGTTTTGTTTCCCTATTATCTTCCATTTTTTCTATATGCCCCAGCCATTGCAGGCTATAATCATGATGCCAGTGATTAGCAGGGACTTAAACATCATAAATGTCTTTGTTACTTCTTCTTTTCCACTCTCCACTTTGTGTATCCCTAATGGGTCCAAAGATGCGTCTTAAGACTTTGTTCTCAAAGGTTTGTAACAAGGCTTCGTCTCCTTTAGTTGTACTCCAGGTTTCAGAGCCATACAGCACAACTGGTCTGATCAGTGTTTTGTAAATTGTGATCTTGGTGTTACGAGATAGCACATGTGATTTTAGCAGGTGTTGTAGTAATTCTCTCTCTCTCTCTCTCTCTCTCTCTCTCTCTCTCTCTCTCTCTCTCTCTCTCTCTCTCTCTCTCTCTCTCTCTCTCTCTCTCTCTCTCTCTCATCTGTTTCAGTCCTCAATCACTCATTCTGTCACTCTCTTGGTGTTCGCGCATGCGTGAACGTAGAATAGTCAATGATATTTATCTAGAATTACTTGTATAGATATGCCACGTAAATAATGGGCTGTTTGAAACGCCATATATGGTTAGAACTTACCCAGTAATACAATACAGTAAAGTACGTATATATGATCCGGCTCATACCCGGATATTAGTCACAGCCGGGTCCGGTTATTTCAAATAATACAACTCTGACCTTGAACACGTTGTCTGTCAGCCCTTGTCCCCCATAACCGTTTTTGATGCCCAAATGGAGACGCAGCGAAATGTGCCAGACAAGAAATCTGACATTATATTGTTTGTGACGTCTTTGTTTAAATTCACTAAGGGAATACATTGGTTTGAACAAGCGCATTATTTGTAAGAATAAGTGAATGGTGGAAAACCACAGCTTAGTTAGTTAGTTAGTCTTTCCTCTTGAGCCTAAGGCGGCGCATAGGGCAGAAGTCCTGTCTCTCCATGCCTGGCGGTTCGCTGCTATCTGTTGTAGATCTTGGATATTTACTTGGCCATTGAATGAGCCTTCTCTAATGATGGTTCTACGCAGGGTCTCTCTTGGTCTTCCCCGTTTTCTTTTCCCTACCGGTGACCATATGAGGGCTTGGTAGGGGAGTCTTGTCTTGTCCATTCTGAGTACATGGCCGATGTAGTTCCAACGGCGTCTTCTTATGAAATTGGATACTGTATCTTGCTTAGTCTCTTGTCTTATTTGCGAATTGGTTCTGAAGTCTGTCCAGTGGATGTTTAGAAGTCTTCTAAGACATTTGTTCTCAAAATTGTCTAATTTTTTATCTAAAGCTACCGTTGATTTCCAACTTTCACATCCATACGTTAACACTGGAATCACACAAGAGTTGAAGATTTTAAGTTTTGTGTGTTTGCTGAGCAGCTTGGTTTCGGTAAACGTAGTTTGGCTTGGAAAACATGCATCAAAAACACATAATGCGCTAAAAACGCACTATGCTCTTTAAATACGTAATGCGCATTTCTTTAAAAAAAAAAAAAAGGAAGGAAAGAAATACAATGTTTATGTTTTTCTTGTTTTATTTCAGGGCCAAAGACGATCTTTTTCTGGTCTCCGTTTGCCAAATGGGTAAGTTTTTACGCGGCGTAGTGTTGATTGCTTGGCTGGTTGTTTTGTTGATAAGTTGGTTTGTTTGCTTGTTGTTTGGTTTGGTTGACAAACCTCGGGAAGAATGAACCTTAACTCTGAATTCCAGCGCATTGACGCCCAGGTCGCTGGCTTGAGCCGTGGAAAAGGGCTTCATCTGTGAGGGTGAGGGTGGGGTAGAGACTGTTTCCGACCCAATAACGAAGTGCCATCTCCACGGAGACTGTGGCAAAGGTCGCCCTCCCCCACTTCCTGCCCAGAAACCAGTCAGGTGTGCTAGACCGATACAGAACTACACATCTGCGGAGTGGCACAGTAGGATGTAACTAAAGCGTGATTCAGTACAGCACATACGGGCTGGCTGGTATAAGGCCTCTGTGGCTCCCCCCGTTCCTTTGCTTTGAACCAAAGCATTGTCCACACACTTGCTAGTACTAGTAGTGAGTGCACTGGACTGATTTTTGCATGCGGGCTAGCTTTTCCTATTATCAGTGTTCTTCGCCATCAGGCGAACCCACTCCGACTTCAGAAGGTACTTGTAATTTACGTTCCCAAGTCAAGGACGAGGAGTCAGCATTTACATCCACACTAACCTGCGTGTGAAACGACCCCACTACGTCGGCAGTAATCAGAGAAAGTTTAGACCACAGCCGATCCTCTACTACTGACCTTATTCTATATAGTATGTGACAGAAAGAATAACAAACATGTCTATCAAACAACAACTGAATATTGAAGAAAATTGATTAAGACAAACGAAAATGAGGACATCGAAATATTTTGGAACAAGACATGAAAGCCTAGAAAGGATAATTATGGAGGGAAGTGTGTCGGGAAGGTGGAGAAGACAAAGAAAACAACTTGTAGTGCTTATACAAATGTTTCCCCCGTATAAAAATCCATGACTCACTAACCAACTGAGGGAAAATCTGAGATTTAGCATATAACCTTATCATTATGCCCAAGAATAAAATTGTTGTTGGAGATTGTACAGTAGATCTCAGTGTTTGTTTATATGCGGTGTATAATTTACGGGTCAGAGATGAAGTGCATATTATGAACTACAATACATCTTCACATGTAAACATCAGTGTTCAATAATGAATATTCTCCATGGCGTACGGGGATTTCCTCATGAGAAGCACGTCACATAGTGGAGCGGAAGTGTTCAGAAGTCGTTACACGAATTGACATGCATTACTGCAAAACAAGTTTTTAAGCGTGAATTCAATACATTTTCGCCAAAACATCCAAGAAATTTAACCGCTTTCCATGATTTTAGTTGCCTTGGATGAGAGTAAATATAAGACTGCAGGAAAAATTTCATAACAATGCAACAGATACTTTGAAAAACATAATTGAACGTGAATGGGGGAGAGGGGGGAAACATTTGTGAACGCACTATAGATACGAAGACCACAACTTAGATGGATTTAAGATGTGATCGATAATGTACACGTGACATCAACAGGGGCAAGGCAGGGCATCTGTGATTTAAGATATAAGGCTGGCTGAGTGGCTAAGAATGCCGGGTTCTCCTTCAGGTTACCCGGTTCGAATCTTCGGTAAGGTGTGGATTTGTTTCTGTTGGGGGAAGAAAGAAAATCCTAACCTCCACAGTTCGTGGCGACTGCACTAGCCAGGCGTCCCTCATTCCTCAGGCTGTTCCTATTATTTTATGTCAGGGAGTAGCGGTGGTGTAGTGGCTAGATACCCGCCTGTCAGACAGATGGTCATGGTTTGAACTGTATCGGGGTGGATTCGAAATTTTAAGAATGACCTTGGATCCCAGGTCGACCCAGAATAAAATGGGTACATTGAAAAGACCTGGAAAGTAAAAGGTGGCCGGCGTGATACTGATCACATCACAGACTGAGTACCGATTGATCTATACAAATATGAATTTATCACCATATGCTCAGTGAGCCTTACAGTGTGTTAAAGGGTGTTTACATCTTACCATAGAAGACAACGATACTTCCGGCAACGGAGACATGATAAGCTATAGACACACCGGGGCTGGAACCTTGCGCTTCCAAATAACGACAGTTCGTTAATAAGGAAACAAATGTATTTCGACGCACGGCCTTCCAGACACTATACAGCCAAACATTTGATGCTGGACATTGCATTTTGTCATGACCGCTTTCTCTATCTGCAGCTCTGTAATCACGGTCTGTTAGCGGTAGATCTGTTCATCTGTAACTGTGACAGTATACACGTACACACAGAATCACGTCGTAACCACATATTTGATACAATAAGTTATCTCATGATCATCATCATGTGCCATCCAATAAGCGTAGACAGTCACGATTCGCCACCTCGTACGATCACCATTCTTGGATCTTGTTCCCATTATTCCACATGATCAAGTCAATCAGGCAGTTATCTTCTTTGCCATCTCTTTGCTCTTTTCCAGGTGTCACTACGTTTCCAAGTTTATTTTTTCTCATGTGTTCAAACTTTTGTTTTACTATCTACGCCTAATTTCTCTAATCAATTTACGGGTTTCATTTGTTTCTTGAAGGACAGTTTCATTTGTTATTCTGTCCATCCGTGGTATACTTTTTATAGTTTTGTAGATACTACCGGTTCGCTGTTAATGTCATTACTGTTGTTAAAGGGAAACTAATTAAGAGCTGTGATTTTCGTATGTTTAATTAAACTTTTATCTGAAGGTAGTTTATTTTTATCATTACAATTTAATGCACGGCACTATTTATTCATACATTTGTAACATATCGTTGAGACGATCACCGTGTTTATTTCGTTTAAGTTGAGTTTGTTCCCATGTAAATTGCTGTAAGCCGTTTATTGTGCTGTGTTCAGTGTGGTTATTGTCACAAAAGACAATTTAGTGCCGATCCAATACAAGGAATAGCGTGATATTGTGTAACATCTACCATTTTGTGCATGGCATAATGGATTGAAGCGCTCGCACTTAAACTCCCGATGTGATGATGCCGCGGTTCAACCCCTACCCCGTTCAATTGGACTAAAATATAGACTTCTTGTCTTTGACTTGGGGATGTAAATTACAAGTACCTCAGAAGTCGGAGTGGGTTCGCATGATGGCGAGGGGCACTGGTAATAGAGAAAGCTAATCCACTCGCAAAAATCAGTCCAGTGTACTAGACGTGTAGAACGTGTATGGACTATGCTTGGGTTCAGATCAAGCGAACGCCCCCCCCCCCCCCCCCCCCCAAAAAAAAATTAGATATGCTGCAGAACAGTGATTCTCAGACTGTTCCAAGCTGTCCTTGTCTCTCAGGCTACCCCCAAGCTACCCCATGAATATACAGGTGTTCTGGGCACTTAAAGAGTGGATAGGCTGGCTGGCACTGCCACTGAATATAAGGGTCAACCAATGATTCGAGCCGGCGTTATGAACGCCATTAACGAAGAATTTCAGCTGAATGAATCGGCATCGATAGTCAGACTGCAGACATTCGGATTAAAGATATCTGTGGTCGAGAAAGAGCATACATACACCCAGTATGCTAGGAGGTTTGTCAATCACGTGGGACGGGCTGGGTTAGTCCTTGCCTTGTACGCTGATAGATTTACTAAGGAGGAGATCGGATCACCTATGTGAACGGAGTGCGTCGCTGATAATCTGTACTAGACTGAACAAGTAGGTATGTTCAATAATACGAAGAGGACGTTAGTATCGAAAGAGATAAGCAGTGGCTTCAGAATGAAAACGATCGGTTATTATTTGTATTCGACAGCGCTGGCTGGTATAAAGAGGCGGCAGATGTGTGTGTGTGTGGGGGGGGGGGGAAGAATGGGCGGTGAGCAACGGTTAGAACACCAAATTACAGTGCCCCCCGAGGGTTTTGATTTTCGGCCTGGGGGAAAGTCGTATGGAAATAGTGGCAGGAAGGGGTGAGGGTAAAGGGAGATGCCACAATGAAAGGCATGGCGCAGTTATAGAAGCTATCATAGAGGGAAGAAACTGTTAAACATGCAGTCGAATGGGAGGTGGGCGCAAGAACAAGAATGGCGTCAAGAGATGGACGAACAACAAACAGTTTGCCATACTGTAGCACCGGAGTAAGAGACAACAAGAGCTGGAAATACGTTGAAGTCAACTTTAATTTTGCAGGTGGCATTACAACGATTGATTGGAAATAAGGAAATAAATGGTAACACCTGTAAACTTGACTAGTTAGTGTATCAGTGAACGAGTCTAACCAATTTATGATTCATTAATAGGCGACTGTAACTATTGCTAGAAATAGCGAAGTGGCTAGCACGCTTGTTTGTAGATCCTGCGGTTATGGGTTTGAATCCCCATTGAGGCTGAGTTTTAAGATCAAAACTGACCTGGGCTGCGAGTTCGGTCCAGCCTGGAATGGGTTCTGGGTGGTTGAGGCGGCCTGCGTGATATTGACCACATCACACACCGAGTGTCCATGAGTATATATACATATTGAATTAGCACCGTATACCCGTAGCCTCGCCCAGATGAGATGATGAGATGAGACCCAGTAGCCTGAAGGCGATGTGGGTGTCTGTACTTATTGTTGTTAACAATGCTGTATTAAAAAGTGTGTGCACATTGTTCTAGTATATCCGTCGTGACCTAGTGAAATGTACACTAGCCTGTGGGTCCGGTGATCCTGGGTTCATATCCTTCTTGAGGTGGGGGAAAACTAGTCATCCTGCCTCTAAAAAGTGTGACCTCGTATATGTATAAGATGGAAACTGTGTTATCAGCCTCATAAAATATGTGTGACCCAGCCTTTAAAGTACCTAAGGCCTTGCTGTAATCATATTTATATGGAGGACAGGTCACTATGAACTGTACAGTCACCCATATCGCGTGTTCGGAAAACAAAATCTGGTTATGGGTACATGTGTAAACAGACTGAAATGAGAGTGCGGTAGATGTGTTCAAGAGCGTGGTCTAGTCTATACAGTAGTTGGTAGCTCTGGCTCACGACAACCGCAGGAGGAAGAACTCCTGGAATATCAGGCCTGTCTTAAAATCTTAAGAGAGAGAGAGAGAGAGAGAGAGAGAGAGAGAGAGAGAGAGAGAGAGAGAGAGAGAGAGAGAGAGAGAGAGAGAGAGAGAGAGAGAGAGAGAGAGAGAGAGAGAGACCATACTAATTAATAATGTAAAACAAAATGGTGGAAAATGGATCACCAACAATAGCAATACACCACATCAACTACACTGGGCGACGAGTTTATTCTAGCAGTTGCAGACAATGGCGGACTGCACGCTGGCAAGTGGTCACGTGGGCCCCTGCTGAAGAAGGCTCCCTGAAACATTAGACAACATGCTAAAATGTTAATGTCCTGTCAGTAGCTTTGTTTCCTGGCAGCCAGTATTGTTAGACCCAGTCCGCCACTGGCTATGGACCTACTCCTCTTCTTCTTCTGCTCCTACTTCAAGAAGATTTCGCGGCTTTATGTACAACGAAACTTTGGTATTTGCTTCTTTTGACAATGCATACGACTCAGAGCATCTATTTTGAGAAACGAGCCTTGCCTATTCCATCAGTGTCAGAGATGCAGCCTGTTTCTCTCTCTCTCTCTCTCTCTCTCTCTCTCTCTCTCTCTCTCCCCCCCCCCCCCCCCCCTTTGAGGTGGAGTAGAGCTGTGGTCAGCTCTGGTAATTTGACGTTAGCAGTCAAAATATCACTCGCTAACTTCTCCCAACTTTGTTGCTGCGGTCGTCTCCATTTCTGGATCCACCTCTGTTGCTGTGTCCATCTGTGTTGCTGTGTCCATCGATGTTGTTACATCTATATCTATTGCTGCTTCCACCTGTCGCTGCGTCCATCTTTGTTGCCGTGATCGTCTGTGTTGCTGGATCAACCCCTGTTGCTGTGTCCATCTATGTTGCTGTGATCGTCTCTGTTGCTATGTCCATCTATGTTACTGTGTCCATCTATGTTACTGTGTCCATCTATGTTGCTGTGTCCATCGATGTTGTTACATCTATCTCTATTTCTGCGTCCACCTCTAGTGCTACATTCACTTCTATTTCTACGTTCACGTCTATTTCCACGTTTACCTCTATTTCCACGTTTACCTCTATTGCCACGTTTACCTCTATTTCCACGTTTACCTCTATTGCTAGTTCACTTCTCTTTCTACGTTCACGTCTATTTCCATGTTTACCTCTATTGCTAGTTCACTTCTATTTCTACATTCACGTCTATTTCCACGTTTACCTCTATTGCTAGTTCACTTCTATTTCTACGTTCACGTCTGTTTCCATGTTTACCTCTATTGCTAGTTCACTTCTATTTCTACGTCCACGTCTATTTCCACGTTTACCTCTATTGCTAGTTCACTTCTATGTCTACGTTCACGTCTATTTCCACGTTTACCTCTATTGCTAGTTCACTTCTATTTCTACGTTCACGTCTATTTCCACGTTTACCTCTATTGCTAGTTCACTTCTATTTCTACGTTCACGTCTATTTCCACGTTTACCTCTATTGCTAGTTCACTTCTATTTCTACGTTCACGTCTATTTCCACGTTTACCTCTATTGCTATGACCATCTCAATTGCTGTCTCCATCTCTATTGTTAAATATCTGTATCTCTGTTTCTGTGTCCATGATGGACTCTCATCTGTTCTGCCTCGTTCATATGGATTGCTGCGTGCATTTCTGTTGTTACGTCGATCTCTATTGCTGCTTCTATCTCCATTACTGTGTCTTCCATTCCAACCACAATGTTTAAGTACAACTTTATTTACAGATTAAGTTAACTGTATGTGATGTTACAACGTATGTTCTTGATCAGTGAAGATCCGTAATAGCTGCTTGAAGTCCCATGTCAATATTATTTTTTATTGCAGACTCTTGTAATTGCTGGCCTGGGAGACATGGCACGGCCGGCTGAAAAACTCAGCATAAGACAAAGTATAGCCCTGTGTGCCACTGGTAAAGTTTGATGACCATTTCTCCACTTTAATTTTATCAGTCCATTCTGGCAATGTAACTTGCTTGTCTTGCTTTATAATTATCACTCTAGTTCATGTCTACTCACTGTTCTTGATTGTAATGTTTAAGTCTGGTCTGGCAATGTTGTCTTATTTTTTGCTTGATTGTAATGTTATTCATCTGGTCTGATAATATTAACTTATTTTTTCTTGACTGCAATATTTAAGTCTGATCCGGCATTGTTTTATTTTTTCTTGACTGTAATGGTACTCATCTGGTCTGATAATATTAACTTATTTTTTCATGACTGTAATGTTTAAGTCTGATCTGGCATTGTTGTCTTAATTTTTCTGGACTGTAATGTTGTTACTTATCTGTTCTGATAATGTTAACTTATTTTTTCTGAAGTCAACATAAAAAAAAGATACCTTGAACAACATCAGGAGAGTCATGCAGCAGAAACTCCGGCACATGAGGAACTCGTGGCTGAGCAATAAAGCAGATGAGATTCAAGGCTTTGCTGACAGACATGATATGAAAAACTTCTATGACTCACTAAACGGCTAAACACGGTCTATGGCCCTACATCACCAGGCATAGTTCCCTTCCTTAATGCAGATGGGGGATCATTGGTCACCGACAAGAAAGAAATCCTCCAACGCTGGGCAGAACACAAAACCATCAACTGCCCTCCTCAGGTCCCCGCTTATGATATTCTTGCTAACTTACCAACCATAGTGGAAATAAACAAAACTATCCATCAACTTTCCAGCGGCAAGACGCTTAGTCCTGACTTAATCCCGGCAGAAATCTACAAAGCAGGTGGATCGGTTCTGATAGAGCATCCTCACCAAGTCTTTACAAACATATAGGAGAACGAAACCATGCCACAAGATTTCAAGGAGGCGTCAGAATTCTTCTCAATTTCCTCACAGCCCATCTGGACCAAGGTCTCCTTCCTGAGAGTCAATGTAGCTTTAGAAAAGAATGAGGAACTGTTGACATGATTTTCGCTGCAAGGCAGCTGCAAGAGAAATGTCAGGAACAGAACTCCAAAATGTTCTCCACTCTCATTGATCTTACAAAGGCTTTTGATACAGTCAGCAGAGAAGGACTGTGGAAGATTATGGAGAAATATGGCTGTCCTCTAAAGTTTGTCCTAAATAGTGCGGCTATTTCATGATGGAATGCAGATGAGTCCAGGAAGTTGGCAAATTGTCTGAGCCCTTTCCTGTCACCAGTGGGGTGAAACAAATCTGTGTCCTGGCACCAACACTGTTCAACCTCATGTTTTCAGCTATGCTGACCAATGCCTTCGAAAACAACGGCTTGGAATAGACATCAACTACCACATGGGTAGAAAGTTATTCAATTTCAGAAAACTGAAAACTAAAACCAAAACTAACAGTGACACCGTCAGAGAGCTCCTGTTTGCTGACGATTGCGCTCTGTATGCCAGCTCAGATGCAGACATGCAACACAACATTTTAGCTTTCTGAAATGACTGCCAATTTTGATGACCTGCCAACTATAGTGGAAGTAAACATAGCCATCCAGCAACTCTCCAGCGGCAAGGCATCTGGTCCGGACTCCATCCCGCAGAGATATACAAGGCAGGTGGGCCGGTCCTAACAGAGCAGCTTCCCCAAGTCCTTACAAACATATGGGTGAACGAGACCATGCCACAAGATTTCAAGGACGCGTCAATAGTCCACCTTTACAAACGAAAAGGAAACCGCCAATCCTGTGACAACCCATGAGGCATCTCCTTGCTTTCAATTGCAGGGAAGATACTTGCCAGAATTCTTCTCAATCGCCTCACGGCCCATCTCGATCAAGGTTTTCTTCCCGAGAGCCAGTGTGGCTTCAGAAAAGAACGTGGAACTGTTGACATGATTTTCGCTGCAAGGCAGCTGCAAGAGAAATGTCAGGAACAGATCTGCGAAATGTTCTCCACTTTCATTGACCTTATCAAGGCTTTTGATACAGTCAGCAGAGAAGGACTGGAAAATTATGGCAAAATATGGCTGTCCACGAAAGTTTGTCCAAATAGTGCGGCTATTTCATGATGGCATGCAGGCAAGAGTACAGGAAAAAGGTGAACTGTCAGAGCCCTTTCCTGTCACCAATGGAGTGAAACAAGGATGTGTCCTGGCACCAACACTGTTCAGCCTCATGTTTTCAGCTATGTTGACGAATGCCTTCGAGAACAACGACATTGGAATAGACATCAACTACCACATGGATGGAAAGTTATTCAATCTCAGAAGGCTGAAAGCTAAAACCAAAATTGACAGCGACAACGTCAGAGAGCTCCTGTTTGCTGATGATTGCGCTCTATACGCCAACTCAGAGGCGGACATGTAACATAATGTTTCAGCTTTCTCACATGCCTGTGCCAACTTTGGCCTCAATATCAATTTGGAGAAGACTGTAGTTATGTACCAGCCAGCTCCAGGGAATAATCACACTGTGCCGAATATCAAAGTGAATGGTCATAGACTAAGTGTTGTGGACAAATTCACCTATCTTGGCAGCACTGTGTCACAAGCTGCCACAATTGATGATGAAGTGAATGCAAGAATCTCCAAGGCCAGCGCGGCCTTTGGCAGACTGTACAAGAATGTATGGGACAGAAATGGAATAAGCCTGCAAACAAAGCTGAAAGTCTACAAAGCAGTTGTATTATCCACACTGCTATATGCTTGTGAAACCTGGACTGTTTATCAGCGACACGCTAGGAAATTAAACCACTTCCACAGTCTGCCTTAGGAAGTTACTGAAGATTAAATGGCAAGACAAGATCCCAGACACTGAAGGCCTAGAAAGAGCATCCATGCCCAGTATCCACACTCTACTAATGAAGAATCAAATTCGCTGGGCTGGTCACTTGACCAGATCACAGGCTCCCTAAACAAATTTTTTATGACGAGCTACGTTGTGGTAAACGCTCCCAAGGCGGCCAGAGGAAACGCTTTAAAGACACTCTGAAAATCTCACTGAATGCTTTTGGAATTTATCATGACACCTGGGAGACTGCAGCCAGAGACCGAAATTCGTGGCGTGCATCATTACGCAAGGGTGCAGTCACTTGTGAGACAACCAGGACTGCAAGAGCTGTGAAGAAAAGACAGAACAGAAAAACCACTACAGAAAATCCTCCTCCAGAAACGTCAAGCATTCTTTGTCCACATTGTCAAAGAACATTTCGAGCCAAAATATGCCTTAACAGCCATCTTAGAACTCACGGATCCATACTTTCAACCCCACTGGATGAAATGAATGGTCATCATCATTCTTGATGGACAAACAACAGAACACAGAACAGAATAGTATGCCAGCTCAGATGCAGACATGCAACACAACATTTTAGCTTTCTGAAATGACTGCCAATTTTGGGCTCAATATCAACTTGGAGAAGGCAGTAGTTATGTACCAGCCAGCTCCAAGGATTAATCACACCAAGCCGAATGTCAGAGTGAATGGTCATAGACTATGCATTGTGGTCAAATTCACCTATCATGGCAATACTGTGCCAAGCTGCCACAATTGATGATGAAGTGAATGCAAGAATCTCTAACGCCATGTGGCCTTTGGCAGACTGTACAAAAATGAGTGGGACAGAAATGGAGTAAGCCTGCAGATAGCTGAAAGTCTACAAGGCAGTCGTGTTGTCAACACTGCTATATGCTTGTGAAACCTGTACTGTTTTAAACCACTTCACGGGAATGAAGAGAGAGTTGATGAAAGAAATAAAGAGGAGGCAAGTGAAATATTTTGGCCATGTTAAAAGACATGATGCTCTTTTAAAAACCATACTGGAAGGCAAGGTTCAGGGAAAGCGACCAAGAGGCAGACAATGATACAAGTGGGAAGATAACATCAAGAGATGGACGAACATCTGCCTGACAGAATGTACAGGCAAGGCGAGAGACAGACAGTGTTGGAGATCCATTGCAGCCAAATTTCATTGTGGAGACAGCACCTGATTGATTGATTGACAGTCTGCCTTAGGACGCTATTGAAGATTAAATAGCAAGACAAGATCCCAGACACTGAAGTCTTAGAAAGATTGTCCATGCCCAGTATCCACACTCTACTAATGAAGAGTCAGATTTGCTGGGCTGGTCACTTGACTCGTATGCCAGATCATAGGGTCCCAAAACAAATTTTTTATGGCGAGCTGCACTGTGGTAGATGCTCCCAAGGTGGCCAGAGGAAATGCTTTAAAGACACTCTGAAGATCTCACTAAAAGCTTTTGGAATTCATCATGACACTTTGGAGACTTCTGCCAGAGAGCAAAGTTTGTGGCATACATCATTACGCTAGAGTATAGTCACTTGCGAAGCAAACAGAACTGCAGGAGCTGTGAAAAAAAAAGACTGAACAAAAAACCCACTGCAGGAGATCCTCCTCCTGGAACGTCAAGTATTCCAAGCATTCTTTGCTAACATTGTCAAAGAACATTTCAAGCCAAAATAGGCCTTACCAACAATCTTAGAACTCATGGCTCCAAACTTTCAACCCCACCGGAAGAAATGAATGGTCATCATCTTTCTTGATGGACAAATGCCATTTTTTCTTGATTGTTATGTTATTCATCTGGTCTGATAATGTTAACTTATTTTTCTTGACTATACTTTTCAATCTCTTTTATCTAATAATAGCTTACTGTACTTGATTTTATTTTACAAAATTATTTCTTGTAACAACTCTCCTTTCTTGACTAATTTGACCCATCTCTTCTGGTATACATAGCTGTAATTTTATGTATTACTCCTGTAGCACTAATAAATTTTTCTTTACTTTAATTACATTGATGTGGTCTGTTTCATCTTAACATGGTAATAGAATGTAATTTTTGTCATTGTCATTTTTTATTGGTAAGTGAGAAGCAAAAATGTGGCCATTCTCAAGATGTTACCTTAAAGAGGTAGAACATATAAGAGCCGTTATTTATTTGCTTTGTTTCCATTGTCTTCAGAAGGCTTGGTATCATTATAGATTGATGTTCTAGTTCAGAGGTGTCAAACTCAATCGCTCAGCGGGCACAACTCAAATCACACGTAAGGTTGCGGGCCGGACAGGATAAACATTCAATACGCCGAAAATTAAACCTTTTTTAAACATTGATATGATATCTGATAAAGTTGATGGTTTGTGTTAGAATGCTCATTACATCTTCCATGTTGAGGACTTTACCACACAGCGATTCTTGGTGTATGATGCAGTGATATGCTATCAGTTCACCGGTACAGTTCTCCTGCATCTTTAACCGCATCCTTCCAACTAGTCCACTTTTTTCGCCACACATCGCCGGTACTCCATCTGTTGTCAGTCCAACGAGTTTGTCCCAAGGCAGGTTCATGTTGGTTAAACTTTGACATACGTTGTCAAAAATGTCTTTTCCTGTTGTTGTCCCATGCACAGATTTCATGTCCAATATTTCTTCTGTAACATTCAAACTGGAGTCCACGCTACAGATGAAGATGGCGAGCTGTGCAGTGTCAGTCGTGTCATTACTTTCATCGACAGCAAGGGAGAATGCAACAAAGTCTTTGCCTTTTTCGATCAGCTGTGTTTTCACATCAGTGGCCATCTCACAAACCCGATCAACAACCGTATTTCTGCTAAGGCTTACCTTTGCAAACATCTGCTTTTTGTCTGAACACAAGACGTCACACACTGTCATCACGCAACGCTTCAGAAACTCTCCTTCTGTAAATGGTCGGCCTGATTTTGCGATCTCCTCTGACAAAAATAAAACTTGCTTTGACTGCAGCATCAGTTTGTGATTTTGCTTTGGTGAAAAACATCTGCTGTGACGTTAGATGCCTCTTCAATTCTTCTACCTTCTGTAGCTTCTGCTCTGCATTCAGGCTGTTTAACTTGTCTTGATGTTTAGTCTCGTGGTGCTGTCTCAGATTATATTCTTTAATCACAGCCACATTATCTCCACAAATTAGACACACAGGTTTACCTCCAATATCAGTAAATATATATTCAGCCTCCCCGCGGCTTTGAAAGGCTCTGTTTTCAGAATCAATTTTTCTCTTGGTCATTTTAAAGGCTAGCTTTGATTTTTATAAAAGATAGTGCATCTACCGACAGACACTTGATTGATATCAGGTTAGCCATAGCGAGAAAAGGTGATGTAATATCCGGGCATTACACTACTTTCATTTTTTATGCGCCAAAATGAACATCTGAACGTTGCTAGGTAACAATAATGATGAACACTAACTCACTACACAACTTTTATTTTTGCTTATTCTGATTGAAGCGAGAACGCTCTCAGGTAGCCTATCATTCGGAAGGCTGCTAATTAGGGAATTTGATTTCCACTTTATATCGTGACCATAAAATATATTTTTGCCTAAAATTCTCTCTTGGGCTGAATATATTTGTGCGTCGGTTGAGATCTCTTGGGCCTGATGTGATTGTACGGCCGGATGCGGCCCGTGGACCTTGAGTTTGACACATGTGTTCTAGTTTAACAGATATTAGCAAGACATGTTGCAGAATCAGTATATGAAACATTGTCAACAAAACAAACTACAGCTAGTCATGTGAAAGATAATGAAATGTTTTATAAGAGGCAACAAATGTAAAGGGCAACTAATGTACATGCAGATGTACCTAAAAACAAACTGCCACAAATTGAAATGTGAAGAAATAGTTTTAGAATTTTGTGGAAAATGGTCCATTATTTCTAGTAGTAATATCAATAACCAGAGTGGCATGCATTTGAATTGGAGATCGATGTAGCCAGAAATATTTTATCTGTATATTATGTTACTAAATTCTGTATGTTTTGTCTATATGTTTTGTCTGTTTTGTTTGTTGCTAAATTATGACTGTTATATCTGCTTATTTGTTTGTTTTATCCATTTATTCTATTGCCATATTCCGTCTTTTGTATCTGTGTAATATATTGCTGTATACAGTCTGTTTTATCTGCACATTTTCTTAACCATTAGAGGTTCTAGCTATATTTGTATTTTTTCAGGATTCATCTGGTCTCGGTATTCACTGGTGATCATTCCCAAGAATTACAGTCTGTTTGCTGTCAACTTCTTTGTGGGACTCACAGGAACATCTCAGATCGTACGAATTGTACAGTGAGTTTGCTTTGTCTTTTATTCTCATTTCTATGCCTGAGTCAGAAATTCAATAA
The DNA here is from genome assembly GCA_014155875.1 of Cepaea nemoralis. NCBI lineage: Eukaryota > Metazoa > Mollusca > Gastropoda > Stylommatophora > Helicidae > Cepaea > Cepaea nemoralis. Next base: position 21,403 of record JACEFZ010016698.1, read on the forward strand.
CATTAACTGTTTCAGTGTTGGCCTGAGACTCATATAATTGATAGGATCCACCATTTGGTTCAGGAGTACAATTTTCTCAGAGACTAATGAAGGTTGTCACTGGAGGTAGAGTTTGTGCTTTGTGTAGAGTTTATGCTTTGTGTATATGGAATCAAACCCAGTCAAATGAATTCGACCCTCTCGCCATTAAATCCAATTTAAACTTTTATATAACTGAAATCTGGAGGATGTGATACACAGCAATGAAGTGAAGAAAAACCTCAAACAATTTAAACCTTTATATAATTGAAATCTGGTGGATATGATACACAGCAGTGAAGAATAGAAAAACTTCAAACAATTTAAACTTGTATATAATTGAAATCTGGTGGATATGATACACAGCAGTGAAGAATAGAGAAACCTCAAACAACAGTAGCTTCATGTTTAGAATGCCACTCGCTACTTTAAAGGGGCGGGTGTGCTAGCAAAGCTTATAGCAAACTGCTTTGGTGAGCATGGTCGGGTGTGGGTTTGGTGGCTGGGCTCTTCGCTTTCCAAAATGAGGGGAAGATTGGCCACCTGTTCCTACTTGCTCTCAACATAAAAAATGTGATGGCAATGTCATATAACAGACACATAGCAGAAAACTTCTACGGGACCATTTATTATATTTTATCACTACATGAAGGAGCAAGAAGGTCAACCTGAAAATACCCTAAACCAGGGCTTCTCAAAGCAGGGGTCATCACCCCCTGGGCAAAGGATGTCATGTAACAAATTGAGGGACGCCAACACATTTCCAAATGTCACTTTTCATGTAATCATTGTACATAGTCTTGGTACTTGGATTTAATAACAGGTTATTGAGGGTATGGCAACACATTACATTTGGTTATCATCATCATCATCATCATGTGCTCTGACAGCTGGCATAGACATTCATGCATCTTCACAGATCTTGCTCCTTGGTATTCTGGATCAGTCATGTTGGTGATATTCCTCCATGCCGCCATCTCATTCCGTCAGCACAATTTCTTTTGACTAACTGATAATGAGTCAACTTCATTGTTGGCTCCAAACGAAGCCTATGGATAATGGGTCAACTTCAGTGCTGGCTCCAAATGAAGCCTATGGATAATGGGTCAACTTCAGTGTTGGCTCCAAATGAAGCCTATGGATAATGGGTCAACTTCAGTGCTGGCTCCAAAGGAAGCCTAAGGATAATGATAACCTGCTTTTACATTTAAAATGCACAAATGTTTGTTTTCTTGTATTGAAAAAAAAATGCATACCCTTAGCAGGATGTTGTGATTAACCCCAACCCCAGGTTGAATGTCTAGGCAGTTTTACATTCAGTAGTTTGCCATTGCTTTCTGAATGAGAAGTTAACATTGTCCCAACTGACTCGTGTAGGGGTTGATCCCGTTACCCCTCCTTCAGCGCACCAAAAGCTTCAGATATTTCTGCCACTGATCTTTCTAGTAGTTGCGATGTTTTCCTGTACCCCTCTTCTCATTGCATGACCAAAGAACATTGTTTGCCGCCTTCTTACATTTGTGTAAGTTCTGCTTTCACTAACCTTTTCCAGACGTTCGTTGCTAGTTACTCTGACATTGAAGGTATTCGCAACATACATCTCAGAAACAACATTTCTGTTATCAACAAGCTCTTCCTAATTTGTTCATTCACATTCATCTTGATGATCAATATAACTTTGCAAGTTGTTAATCTGCAGTGATTCAGTCCGTTGCCTTTGTTCTGAGCCAGCCTGTACTTTCTGGATTATATTCAGTGAATCACTTAATATGCAAATATAACCAGAAAATGTTGCAGGAGAACTAGAGATTTGAGTGTGCCAATGGCTTTTTTTTGTTTTCTTGTCTGTTTTCCTCTAATAACACCCTTTGCTTTCCATTTTACTAGTACGTCTTCAGTTATTAATCTTTTTGTGTGCATTCACTCATTTTGAACCCAAGCATAGTCCATACACATACACTGGACTGATTATATGCGTGTGGATTAACTTCCCCTATTACCAGTGTCTGTCACCATCAGGCAAACCCACTTTGAATTCAGACGTACTTGTAATTTACGTACCCAAGTCAAGGATGAGAAGTCAACATTTTAGTCCAAATGACTCATGTTAGCGTTGACCCACTACCTCAGCATCAGCACACTGGAAGTGTAAGAGTGAGTGCTCTTATCCATTCTGTCATGCCAATCTCCCAATTATTAATTGATTGCAGAGAAATTACTGAAACAAACATGTCTCAGAATGCTGCACTCTGCGTTATAACGTTACAAGTTTGAAATGTTATTATAGCAAGCTGTACAGTGTGTCTGTGTTATATACTTATCATCATGTAGTATTGTCTGATCCCAAGGTGTCTGCCATGTCCTGTGTCCATCTTTATGCTGGTCAGCTTCTGCTTCTTCTTCCAGAAACCATCTCTTCCACGAATGTTCTTTCCATGCCAGTTTGACACTTAATTTGGCCAAAGTTGTTTGATATCTGCAACATGACACTGTTTCTGTGTCAATTTTCTTCCATGTTCTGATCTTGTATTATGTCACTATTGTTTATTTTCTTGGTGCACTTTATTTTAAGGACTTTTCTGTGACATTTACTATTAAAAGCCCTAGTTTTCTTCTTTAGTGATTGCAAAATGGTCCATGACTCATATACTATAGGACTAGACATCATAAATAAATGCAAATAGAATTAAAACCACAATGAATTGATTCACCAACAATTTTACCGCACATTATAAAATCGCCAATTTGAAATGTTAATACAACAAACTGCTGAATTTATGTATTTTATAATTCAGGGCTAAGCATCGTTGATAGCTGCAGATGATACTTAAGGCACAGTGAGAATTCTACTGCTCATTATCATACTCAGCTCGTGTATTTCGTTGATCTGTATCAAATCCTGAGAGTCATAATTATCAAATAAAAAAAGAAACTAGCCAAAATATTAAATGGTATAAACTTCATGAACATATGATTGTTCAGACTTATTATTTAGTTGTGTTTTTTTTTTTCCATTGGTTTAATTAATGTTAATTGTTACACATCATTTTGATTGCATAGTTTGCATTTTGTTATGTTTTCTAATTATGGGTGGTCACCTCATTTCATAAAGGTGTGAATAAATATGATTTCTTAAACTATTAGTTTATATAACAGTAGGTTTTATGGGGAAAAGGACAATACCACAGCAGGGATGTGAAATGTTACACAATAACATATACTAGTTCATGGCACAAATACATGGGATGACCATTTCCCCTTTTCACTGACTCTCCCTCCCAGATAGTCTTCAGCAAATTATGGAAATTATTTTGTGTTCATTTTAAAGGCTGGTTTGACCCCTAACAGGCTGACTAATCAATTGTTCAATAAACTAAATATAGGAGATACTGATGAATGTAACAGGAATTAATAAAAGAGTGTCTAATATATTTAGAAGAGAAAATTGCTTTGGCATACACCTGCTCCTCTTGTGGACAGACTCTCTGAAGATGACAACAACCTCAAGTTGACTGCTGTTTCTTTAAATAGTCAGGTTGACATCTGAAAGTGTACAAAGAAGAAAAAGGAGAACTTTGTTCTGACCATCTTCCATCACACTTCCTGTCTTCTTCTCTCTTAGGTGAAGACTCCCTCTCTACCTCATTTTTTCTCTCTCTCTCTATCTATCTCTCACAGTCTCTTACAGACAAGCACACATATACATACATACACAAACTAAAAATCTCTAGTGCACAAGTTACAAGGCCAGCTTTGTCCCAGATGTCCCAGCTGCAGTTAAACCCATAACCAATATTGTAATAGACCAGGGCACTGACCACCACGTTATCATTAATTCAAAGACAACAATTGCTTAATTCAACGACCGTCATGCCAAGAGTGGGTTGCCAAGGTGTTAGAATACCAGTTTCCCACAGGCCCTGGGTTCCCATCCCCAGCACAGCCAGATATTTTGTATCTGTTGAAAGTAAAATAGAAATCCTGTGTGGCAACTGCCTGACAAGTGGCCTTGATCCTCCTAGTGAGGGAGAACACTTCAGGAAGACACAAGTGAGGGTCTGTTCTTGTAGATCACAGAAGGATATTTCCATACATGCTGCAGTCTCTTCTCGTAGATCACAGAAGAATTTCAGTACAGTGCATGAACTCTGTAGCACCAGCGAGGATTCACTGTTGCATAGCAACGGCGAGGATCCACAGTTGCTTAGCAATTGGGAGGATCCACTGTAGCATAGCAACGGCAAAGATCCACTGTAGCATAGCAATGGCAAGGATCCACTGTAGCATAGCAACAGTGAGGATCCACTTTAGCACCGGCAAGAATCCAATATAGCACAAGTGATGATCCACCATAGCAGTGGTGAGGATCCAAAATAGCACGTGCGAGGATCAACCATAGCACCAGTAAGGTTCCACTGTAACACTGATGAGAATCCACTGTAGCACTTACAAGGATCCACCATAGCACCAGTGAGGATCTACTATTGCAGTGGCAAGGATCCAACACAGCACCAGCAAGAATTCACCATACCACTGGCAAGGATCCACTATAGCACTGGTAAGGATCCACTGTAATACCGGCAAGGATCCACTATAGCACTGGCAAGAGTCCACTATAGCACTGGCAAGAGTCCACTATAGCATGTGCACAGATCCACTATAGCACTGGCAAGAGTCCACTATAGCATGTGCACAGATCCACTATAGCACTGGCAAGGATCCACTATAGCACTATAGTATAACAGAATCACACATGCTATAAATATTCTTGATGTGGGTAGCTTTTCATGCTTCGCTGACAATGGCATAAGTGAGGCCGAACAAGAGTTACTTTCCTGAGCACACCATTTGCTATGGGAGGGATAGATTGGCCACCTACTCCTCCATGCACCCAGGCCTACAAAATGTCAAGGCCATACAACATCACAGACCCATCACAGGGCCCTGCTTCAAGGTAGCTGTCCTATTTTTGAAATTTGGACAACGGCCTGTTTGGTCTGCTCCTGTTGATGTCCACCTGACGAGGGAGTTTTAATGTGCACAACATGTAGACGGGCCTCTTTGAGTTTTACACCCCTTGTCTGAGAAGGCTAGATGTCTGATCCTCTGCCTAAAGATCAGGGGGAGAGTGTATAATCTGTTTCTTATGATACAAATACAGTGCAGACCATGACATGAATGGTCATCACATTTCTTGATGGACAAATGCCATTCTTTTCTTGATTGTAATGTTATTCATCTGGTCTGATAATGTTAACTTATTTTTCTTGACTATACTTTTCAATCTCTTTTAACTGATAATAGCTTACTGTACTTGATTTTATTTTGCAAAATTATATCTGGTAACAACTCTCCTTTCTTGACTGTAATTTGACCCATCTCTTCTGGTATACATAGCTATAATTTTACGTATTACTCCTGTAACGTTAATCAATTTTTCTTTACTTTAATTACATTGATGTGGTCTGTGTCTTCTTAACATGATGATAGAATGTAATGTTTGTCATTGTCATTTTTTTTTATTCGTAAGTGACAAGCACAAATGCTGGCCATTCTCAAGTTGTTACCTTGAGGAGGTAGAACATAATAGATCTGCACATGCCAGGGGTAGACATTGTTACCTCTGTGCCATCCCACCTCAACTGTATGATAGTTTTTGTTGCTGTCTTGCCAGATCATGTAAATTAACTTGCAGGTCAGCATGGCCGAATGGATAAGAACACCTGTTCTTATACATCTGAGGTGCTGATGCCAAGGGGGTTCAACCCCTAGACTGGTCAATTGAACTAAAATGTTGACTTCTCGTCCTTGACTTGGGGGCATAAATTACAAGCACCTCTGAAGTTGGAGTGGGGTCACCTCTCATGAAGAGGGACACTGGAAATAGGGAAAACTAATCTACGTGTAAAATTTAGTCCATTGCTACTAGAAGTAGAGTGCCCCTGTGAAGGTTAATCCCGGTCAACAAATGCCCGCAGAAGTTAGATGTGTTGGCCTAATGGTGCAAGAACGCAGCTCTGCTGTAAACAGACACAACTCAATCACGTCCAAAAAACTCTCAGGATGAACGAAGAAGAAGAAGAAGTAGTGTGCATGGACTACGCTCGAGTTAAAGTGAGCAAGCACCCAAAAAAAACATTAACTCCTTGCTTTTATTTGTATCTATTGTAGTTATGAATACTCCACAAACCACAGAAGGAAACTGAATTAACTCTTTGATGTGTGTGTGTGTCTTTCTAGTTATGAATACTTCACAAAACCAGACAAGGAAACTTAATTAATGAAATCCCCGGGAAGGTTAACCCAGTCAACAAATGCCCGCAGAAGTCGGATGTGTCGGCCTAACGGCGCAAGAACGCAGCTCTGCTGTAAACAGGCACAACGCAATCACGTCCGAAAAAAAAACTCCGGATGAACGAAGAAGAAGAATTAATGAAATGCATTCTTTCTTTTTACTACTTGTATCTTTTCTAGTTATGAATGCTCCACAAAACTAGAGAAGGAAAAAGAATTTAAAAAATAAACTTCTTGCTTTTACTTATAATTATTCTAGTTATTAATACTCCACAAAATCAGAGAAGGAAACTGAATTAACTAAATTAACCCTTTGCTTTTACTTGTATCTATTCTAGTCACGAATCCTCTGTAAAAGAAGAAGAGAAAACTAAAGCAGCCGCTGGAACAGTTCAAGAAAAAACAGATGTCTGAGGTCTGTAATAGATGGACTTGAAGACAACAAAACTTGCAACATACTCTGCCATTAGAACGACCTAACAAGTACCTATCCTATTTCAGGGATAGATGTTATGATTTGATCAGTGAGGGATCATTGGGATAGTGTTATATTTTGTGTATATACCATGTACTATATTCAAGACTGAATTATAGCATAACATTAGCAGCTGCTGAATTTTGTTGTTCTTTAATTGTATGTATCAGTTTACCTAACTTGTTACTTTGTTATTATGTATCAAGTCACTTGATTTTGTTGTTACTTTATTTGTATGAGTTGAGTCAAGAACTGACATCACTGCACTCAGGGCATGCCCATAAGTGCTCAGTCCTCATCTTCAACAGCCAGTGAAGAGTTGCAATCTGATCTGCTTCCCCCTCTTATTGATTTACTCATTTATCGGAGTGATGTTAGAGTAGACTTTTCTGTCACCAAAGATCTATCTCTAGCAGGGACTGTCTGGCACTGCTCTCCTTTCACTCTCCAAGCTCCGACACTGGCAGGATATGCAAGACAGGTCTTTAGTTTTCTTGCACTTGCTCACTAGAACTCAAGCGTAGTCCTTACACACTACTTCTAGTAAAACTGGACTGAATTGTGTGTGTGGATTAGCTGTCCCTATTACCAGTGTCCCTCACCATCAGGCGAACCCTTCTGAGGTACTAGAAATTTACATCCCCAACTCAAGGATGAGAAGTCAACATTTTAGTCCCACTGACCAATGTAAGCGTTGAACCCCCTACCTCAGCATCAGCACACCGGATGTTTAAGAATGAAAGCTCTGATCCATTTGCTCATGCTGGCCTCCAGACTGGTACTGAAACTGACCATCTGGGGAAAGGCATATTCAGATGTCACCAGGTCATGATTCGGCACAGCACATACCTCTTGTTGTTTCCCGTTGACCTTTCGTCTCCCTGTGGAGGACACGCCCACAACAGCAGGGGGGGGGGGGGGGGGGGGGGAATTAAGATCATTTCAAGATTGCGTTAATTCAAGAACCGATTACTTGATATTGTTTTTCCCTTCATTCCCTTCATACTGTACGGTTCTGTATGTCTCACCCTTCTAAAATTCAATTTATAAAGTAAGTAGACCCACAAATCATGTTTTATGTGGACGTCTAGATTTGTTTTCGTATGTGCTATTAAATTTAGCTTCCATTATTACGTATACTGTGTAGGGGCGGGGGAGGGATTTTTAGGTAGGAAATACGAGGGGGGAAATGACATTCTGAAAATATAGTGAAGGAGGGCACGGGCCAAAAAAAGTTGAGAACCACTGAACTAGAACAACTCAACACAACACAGTTCTAAACAAGAAGATCATCTCAGATTAAAGATGAAAGTTAGAGACAACTTTTTTTTTTTTTAGCATATCCTTTACAGGACTTAGCTGTCAACACCAGCATCTTTCAGCTGTATGTTGATCTCTTGGCAAGATTACGCTCAGTAGTTTGCCATTGCTTTCTGAGCGGCCGGCTCACATACCCCGTAAGTTACTGATGCGATTCGAACCACTGCTGATTTGAACCGTCATCACGTTACCGACGAGAGTATTCGAGATTACGGAGAAAAGTCATAACCTCTAAGCCACGAAGCCGGCTAGGGACAACTACACACTAAAAAATACATTTAATGTCTTTTTTTTAAAACAGAATGTCACAATCAACTTCAGCATTTATTGGCTGTTTGTGCTGGCTCTGCGGTGAAGGAGTTACGGACGCAGTTTGTAATCCCGCATACTGCTGTTCGAAACACAGCTTCGAAATGATTAGGCAACAGACTGCGTTGTGCTGGGTTTTTAACGTGTTGGTATGGGAGGTCAGTTCAGAAAGCAATAGGCAAACTAATGAATGTGGACTTGCCAAGGCATCAACAGCAGCAGTGGTATGCTGGTGTTGACGATGTCCTGTAGATAGGATATGCAAAACAAAAAGTTTGCATTGCATCCTGAACGGCCGACGCTCATACTATAGTTAAAACAAGACACAGCGATCTGCTCCTAAAGCATGTGTGGTTGACTTCAGAACCTAGTATGTCTGGGTTGTGAAACCGAGTTCACTACCTCTAAACTACAGATGCCAACATACACACACTACAATTCGTAAAACAACCCCATTGAAGGAACACACACAAAAAACACATACAATGAATCCAGATTTATTACTCTTTTATATATATATATATTATATCAGATTTATGCTTTCAACAACTGTCCTATGAATTAGCATTGATTTTTCAACAATCAGTTAACCACATATAATTTCAAGTGATGAGAAATGTACAATACAATCTTTACATAGCTGAAAATAATCTGCAACAATATTATTTACAAGTCATGATATTCAAGTGCTCCATTTCACTATGCATTATACAATTTATATGAGACATTCAACATGAATCCCTTACTGTCGGCCAAACTTAAATCTCACTTGCGTGGTACTGGGGCCGCCCTAAGGGGAAGTAAAGAACAATACAACTATAGACCTCCTGAACATGTCATAAAGGGCCACTAACGAGGGCTGGGCTGAGACAGGCTATCTCAAACCATAGAAACAAATCTGGCAACATCCAACCGAGTATAAGCTGGCCTATAAAGGACATTGAGTGTGTGGTTGTGGGTTTATATTCCACTAGGAGTCTCTCAAGGGTGCAAAAGAAGAAGGGGAAAGCTTAAATCTTACTTGTCCACTATTAAGAAGATGGTTTTCTGATGACAGCACTTCAAAGAGATCTGTACACACTGACATATGCTGATGTTGTAGAGATATACATACGGACATGTGTTGTTGATGTACAGCTATACACAAATACAGCAAATGTGTGCTAATTCTGAAAACACAAAATGAATCAACTTTGGTCTTTAACCGTTGATCGTACATGTCACAAAGAAGCTTATTTAAGATGGATCACACAAGTTTTGAACCCTGTTATTCTAATAAGGCCACAGCTGCCTACAAATAAATATAATCAAACATGTGAAATATGTAGGCAATGAAGTGATAATCAACGTAAACATTGAGAGAACACACGGTAGTATTAGAGGGGGTCTCCACAGCTGAGTGGTTAACCTGCTGCCTCAAGCTCCGGTGGTTGTGGATCTGATTCCAGACTATGACATTCAATTTACAAGTGCAATTTTTTCAAAGACTACTGGGGGTTGTCACTGGAGCTATGTAGTTTGTGCTTTGAGCGACACTTTCAGCAGGCCACCCTGAGGAAAGAGACCGAGCAATACAGGATAACATTTGTTGCAATGAAGTAGATCCTCTCTCCTTAACACACACACACACACAGCGTTTCCCCCCCCCCCCCCCCCCCCCCCCCCCCCCCCCCAAAAAAAAAAAAAAACTATAACAGCAGAAAACAGTAACAGCAAGAAGCTGCTGTTTATAAACCATCACTGCTGGATTCTCCACCTTTGGCAGCCCATTGACAACCCTGGAACCTGCCAATCTGCACCAGAGATTCTAGAATGAGCTTCAAACAGCTGAGTGTGGAGATTTGAATCCTTATCATCAGAATTATGCCATCAGTTTCTTACAAGAAATGCACTTGACAAATTAAACTGAAGTTCTGAAGACAAACAAAGTTAGCTGCATGTCCTTTACAGAACGTCACAATCAACCCCAGCGTTTATTGGCTATTTCTGATTTTCTGGGCAATTTTATACTCAGAAGTTTACTATTGCTTTCTGTGCAGTCAACGCTCTTACCATTGTGAAAATCAACACAAAGAGATCTTCTCCCAAATCGCCCATGGCTGACTTTGAACGTGGTATAATGGGATTGTGAAACCGTGTTCATTACCCCAAAGCCACAGATGCCGACAACTCAAGTACTGAACATGAATTTCACAATGACTACAGATTTATCCTTCCATTCATTGTGGAAGATTTTAGTTATGTAAATTACAACTACTTAAGAAGTTGGAGTGGGTTCGTCTGATGGCCAGGGACACCGTTAAAAGGGAAAGCTAACCCACACACACAAAACAGGACTACTACTTTAGCTCAAAGTGTGGACAACACTTTAGCTCAAAGCGAGCGAACACACAAAAAAGACAAAATAAAAACTAGTTGTGTTTTTCCTGTCACTAAATCAATCATTTCATGTTGATTGCAACAAATATCTAAGTTCACTTAAGACAAAATGCCGGACTTGAGATTGTTATTGTCATGTAATGTACATCTTCTTGTAGTCCATGCTGTGTGGCTTAGGTGATCATGTCTGCCCACAGCCTTCTGTCCCGTGTACTGCCAATCATTTGTGATATTGATGTTCCCTCATGTCATGATGTCAAACTGTCCAGCATCTTCTCACTCAATCTCCTCTTTCCTCTTATCGCCTCCAACTTTCCAGCTGTCATGACAAATCCAGCTTTCCCCTTCTGATAAGGTACCCAAGGAGTCAAGACTTTTTTCCTAACGTTAGTAACCAGTTCTCATTGTGAGGTAACTTATTTTATGATATCTTCATTATGCTTTTGATCTGTCCATGGTGTTTTAATAATTTGCCCATTATACCACATGTCTGCTGCTTTTACAGAACTCCCCACTAGTCTTTATTGTCTATGATTTACTTCCATATATCAGGATTGGATTGATACAGATCTTAAGTACTCTTTTTTCCCCACCTCAATTAACAGAGACATATTACACACAACATTCTTCATCTTGTGAGACGCTGTTTCTGCTTGGGCTATCATTTCAATCCTGAAATCATTTTCCGTCGGCTGTTACCAAAGTTCCCAAATACTTAATTACATACTACATTGACTTGTCTCAGACTATTTCTATTCACTTTGATGTTGCATTTAGGAAGTCAATTTCTTGTTCTAATTACACTACTTCTATTTTTCTGTTACGTAGATGAGATCTTTTGTTTTCACTTTCTATTTCAATATTGTTTATCATGTCTGCTAATAGCATTTCATTTTAGCTATAAAAATTTTTTAATGTCAGCACATCGCAGGTTGTTCACTACACTGCGACCAACTGTACTTCTAACACAGTGGTTCTCAACTGGTGGGGAATTCCCCCCCCAGGGGGGAATTTTAGGGTTTCCAGGGGGGGGGGGGGGGTATGAAGACCATTTCAAGATCACGTTAATACAAGAGCCGATTACTTGATATTGTTTTTTCCTTCATACTTTACAGTTAAGTACGTCTCATCCTTCTAAAATTCATTTTATGAAGTCAGTAGACCCACAAATCATGTTTTATGTGGATGTCTAGACTTGTTTTAGTATGTGCTATTAAATTTACCTTCATTTTTACGTATACTGTATAGGGGTGGGGGGATTTTTAGATAGGAATATGAAAAGGGGGGGGGGGGGGGGGGGGGGGGGGAGAATGACGTTCTGAAAATATGGTGAAAGGGGGGGGGGGGTTACGGGCCAAATTTTTATAGGGAGGAGGGGGGGGGGGAATGACGCTCTGAAAATATGGTGAAGGGGGGCACAAGCCAAAAAAGGTTAAGAACCACTGTTCTAACATGTATCTCAGTATTTGTGTGTGTGTGTGTGTGCGCGCACGCACTCGCTTGCTTTGAACTCAAGTGTAGTCCACACACACTACTTCTAGTAGTGCTGGACTTAATTTTGCACGTGGATTAGCTTTCCCTATTAACAGTGTCCCTCACCATCAGGCAAACCCACTCCGACTTCAGAGGTTCTTGTAATTTATGTCCCCAAGTCAAGGACAAAAGGTCAAAATTTTAGTCCAACTGTCCTGTGTAGGGGTTGAACCCCTTAACTCGGCATCAGCACGCCGGATGTTTAAGAACACGGTCGTATCCATTCAGCCATGCTGACCTCCGTTATCTCAGTACTGTTATGCTCATTTAGGGCACAAGTTAAGAATGGCTGGTTGAGTGGCTAGAATTACAGGGTTCCCCTTTGGTCCTGGGTAAGGTACGGATTTTTTTCTGTTGGAGGCACACACAAAAAACCCTAACCTGCCCAGTTCACGGTGACTGCACTAGCATTACTTTCTCAGGCTCGAGCCCTTCTCCCACACCCCCATGCCCTACCCCGCAAGGTACTATAAGGCAGTTGATAGTAGAGGACAGTTTTTATGACAGTGTACAAGTACAACAATAAAGTCACTGAACATACAATGTGAATGATCATTATTCATTTCTCTCTATTATTTCATAAAAAGAGGCCATGTATGGTACAATCACAGTCTACAGAACAATTACAGCCTTCAAAAACAATCTGACTGTTAGAAAAACAAAGTCATGTCAAATAGACATTTGTACCCACACTCAAACTGTTATAACAGCTTATTCATATACGGGATATTGATCAACACCACCTGTCAAGTGCCGACTGGCCTAAAAATGTGTCGTCACAGCCATATATCCAATAAGACTACGGGCGTGAAAAGGGATCCTGTACTTATTTATTCATACAGTGCAAACCGCTTAAGGCAATCTCAGATGTGGTGAATTTCTGTTGTGAAGAACAATTTGTTTATCCCAGTTAATTTTTCTTCTTTGTTTTTGTAAAAAATGTCCGGTTGAGCGGAATCTGTTTATCACAAATTTTCTGATATGCCAAATGTTTAAACATGTCCTGACTATCATTTGATTTGCTTAAGGGGAACTTTTTTAAATCCCTGGACATTTGTACAATTTTTTGTCTATTTTCGGAAATTGCACGTTTCATCTGTGTTAGTATTTGAGTTATTTAACCTCTAAAAATAGCTGGAAACTTAAAATCCATATCTTTTGAAAAGAAAGATTGAGCTATTACAAGAAGTGGAAAATAGTGACAAGAAGTGGAAAATAGTGGCAAAAATAACATGGAAATAACAAAGGAATTTGACATTCCAAAATCAATGCTTTCAGGATAATAATAAAAAGTAGGCATCGGTACAGAAAAATGTTTCATGGTGGACAAGCTGATTGTCACAGAATGAAGAACGAAAAAGTGGCGCTGAATTCAAGGATGTCAAGAAAGACATTTTCATTAACTAAAGTACGGGTACTGAGATACAGAGGAAAATTGCAGCTTTTTCATTTCAAAGTGTAGAAAGTGCTTTATTCTCTAGATATTTGTGTCAACTTTAATCATTAACACTTTTAGTGATTTACATATTTTCTGTGTCATACATCTGTCATATCTGGGTTGTCGGTACTGCTTTCTGTTCCACTCTTTGCATGGGACAGTGAGGGGCATTCTGTGTGATATTCACTGGCACAGGAATGGAGCATTATGGGGGTGACCCTTTGCCATGAAGTTGGAACAGCGACTAACTAACTAACATCTGTCATATTCAACGCTAATTCATTATTGCATTGTACATTGTAAATACATTATCATATGCTTAAACTCTTATCTGGATAAGATGAATTTCTGATAAGAACTTGGTCCCTGGTTAGTTCTCCTTATCAGGTCTGCACGGTATGTATATACAAGTGTTTATCACTGTATATGAGCATACATGTGTGTTCAACAGTCATACATATATACATGTCTCCAACACCACATACATATGTGGTCAATGATACAAACATATATATATATATATATATATATATATATATATATATATATATATATATATATATATATATATATATATATATATATATATATATATATATATAGTAAAACTTCGATTAACCGTCACTCGTTTAACCGTCAGTTTCTGTTATTCGTCACCATCCTTTAAAAAAAATTTTTTTTAAAAAGAGATACAAGATAAAAGACGCTATCTTCAATGTCGCCACTGCCTGAGGCTGACCTTACAGTGTCTAACCTAAAGAATGGATGGAATAAACTCTTGCCTAAACCTATTGAGGAAACTGAAGGAACTGAGACTGTTAGTGTTGACAACATTATGTAAATGTGCAACAATGTAGGATTAAACAGGAAAACATTACGCCAGAAGAAGTAATAGATTGGTTGGAATGTGACAAAATGGATGGAGGCTTTGAAATTTAGAATGATGATGAAATTGTTTCTAGTTTGACTACCATTGAAGAAGAAGAAATTGATGATAATGAAGGAATCAGTTCTTAACCAAAAACCTACAACTAGCCTCTCAGAAGCAGAAACAATGTTATCAAAGTGCATCAACTGGTTTGAAGTGCAAGAGGAGGGAAATGCAACACAGATCATACTTCTGCATAAGATATGGAACATCTCCGTGCAGATAGCTCGAGCCTCAAAGACAAAGAAGGAGATAACAGTTTATTTTAAAGTAACATAGGTTTATAGTATTACAATACATTTTTCTACATTACTACTCTTATATTGAAGTTCATATTGATCATTTTATACAATTAAATACAATATGTATGTATTTAAAGGATTTTATTTTCATTTTTGTCGCAAGCCTACAGTGAAATCATGTTACTGTACATGTGTATTAAGAGATTTCTGTTATCTATCTATTCGGCTCTTCTTCTTCTTTCATTCACCTGAAATATGTTTATATCTACAGTGTTGTCTCTTGTATGAATCTAACAGTCTTTTTTTAGTTCACTCAGCGGTCCATAGAGTTAATCTTCCACTGTTGTCTGTCTAGGCCAGAAGGTTCTATTCGGTTATCCGTCACAGTCCTGGTCCAGACGGTGTCAGTTAATCAAAGTTTTACTCTGTGTGTGTGTGTGTGTATATATATATATATATATATATATATATATATATATATATATATATATATATATATATATATATATATATATATATATATATATTCAACACTGCATACATATATGTTCACAGCCGTACACTCATATGTTCAACATGTTTATGTATCACTTATCTGCAAAAAATGTGTACTGACTGCAAGTGTACACAGCTTTACACAAATGTACACTGTAACCATAGACAAGTACATTTACAAATTCTTATTTACAATATAATGTACACAGAGATTATCAACTACCATTGAAACAAAAAAACCTGATGATGTTTAGCTTTTTATCTTATTCAATGAGATCGATGTGGTGGCACCTGACACATGAACAAGTTATAAATAGGAGAAACTATACAACTGGGCACAAAAATAAATAAGACATTTGCAGGTACTGGAATCAACATCTTTCTCATGTTCTATACAACAGCAGCTAGCAACACAAGTAAATAGTTCTGCTGATGAATCCCATAAACATAATGAGAGTCTGGGTAGTATGTTTACAGATCATGTCTCAACTTGCTGATCATTGGACTAAGTATACAGCACACTTTGTAAATAATGCATATGTGACAAGTTTGGCATTCCTTACAACTGGTATTTCTGAATTTCAATTTATGCCACATACCATATACAGGAAGGAAATCGTACAAAACTATCCTTTATTACACATGCCATATGTACGCAGTTAATCTTGCACAACTGTATCTCTGAAATCGCTTCATGCCACATACCATATATAGGAAGTAAACTTTCCACAAATTATGTCTTAATTCTATTCATGTCAATTACCATACACACAAAGTAAATCTTTCACAATTACCACACATACAAAGTAAATCTTTCACAATTGTAACTCTGATTTCCCTTGATGTCACATACCACACATATGAAGTAAATCTTTCACAACTGTAACTCTGAATTCCCTTCATGTCACATACCACACATATGAAGTAAATCTTTCACAACTGTAACTCTGAATT
Source organism: Cepaea nemoralis (assembly GCA_014155875.1). Lineage (NCBI taxonomy): Eukaryota > Metazoa > Mollusca > Gastropoda > Stylommatophora > Helicidae > Cepaea > Cepaea nemoralis. Next base: position 37,788 of record JACEFZ010016698.1, read on the forward strand.
CCCTTCATGTCACATATGAAGTAAATCTTTCACAATTGTAACTCTGATTTCCCTTCATGTCACATGCCACACATACAAAGTAAATCTTTCACAATTGTAACTCTGATTTCCCTTCATGTCACATACCACACATATGAAGTAAATCTTTCACAACTGTAACTCTGAATTCCCTTCATGTCACATGCCACACATACAAAGTAAATCTTTCACAAATGTAACTCTGAATGCCTTTAATGCCCACACCATATTTAGGAAGTAAATCTTACACAGCTGTATCTCAGAGTCAATTGTACTGGCCTCAGAGTTAGACAGGAGCATTCTTCTCTCCATCTCAGAGTTAGTCAGGAGCATTCTTCTCTCTGTCTGCCCCGTACCTCCCCACAAAAGCACAGGCCCTCAACCAATCCATACAAATCATCATAACTGTTACTATTTCCTGCAGCTCTTTCCATGTCATCCTCATTAGAGACATACATAACACGGTGTCATGCATCCCTTCGAAAGAGGAACAAAGAAGGAGCAGAAGAAGGTGAAGAACACTATACAAAGAATAAAATTTGGTCTATACAAGTAAAAATATATTATCTATAGAACATTTCAATGATGTTTCTGTCATCATCATCAGTCAATGAACACAATTTCTAGCTTGATTGTGTTAAGTCCCATCTAATTTCATTGATATCCTGCAAATATAATGTTGTTCTTAAATGATACAGTGTCAAACAAACAGTAGGTTTGGATCAAACAAAAATGGATGGCAGAAAATGGAAAGTTCAAACATTTTTCCAAAATTTCAACTTTCCAAAATGGAAAGTAGGGGTGTGTTAAGGTTATGTCTTATAAGTTGCTAATATGACAGCCGACGTTGTGTTACATATACAATTAAAGGGGGTTGTATGGGAAAAACTACTGCATTAATATTTAAACAACAGTTTGATTTGTAAGCAGTTGCTGAAAGTTTGAATAAGACGATTTATCATCTCATGGCACTGAATCAGTTAACTTTACTGTGGCTAAATACCCCAGATTTCATACTCAGTATGAATGCAACAGTGACAGAGCTTTTATATTCTAGTATTACACAAGATAATGTTTAAAGTCTAATGAATACCAAAGCTTTCATGAGAAAAAACAGTGGACACATACTGATCAATACTCTATTACGTCATGCAGGCATGTGTAAACTTAATTACTTCTTCCCAGTTCTTTTCACTCACTCCCTCTCTGTCATTCATTCATTTATTCACTCACTCACACACACTGAGCTGTGGTAAATTAGCAGATATGAAGAAACTTAGCAGAACAATGGTCTAGGTTCACTCACTAGCTGAAAGTAGCCTTTACCCTACCACATATGGACCGAGTCTGGTTTTTAAAAAAAGATAGCAGAAAATATGCATAATCTAGCCATAGTCAAGCTTTCTAGCCACCATGCAGTCAGTTATCTACCACACAACTGTGCCGGTCTACCGAAGCATGAGCTGTGTGGATGTGCCAAGCCAAGGCCTACAAAATGGCTCCGTGAACTAAACCTCCAGCTAGACAACTCTGTGTTTAAATGAGGTGGTGTGGCTTTGGTCATGGTGTCTGTCCTATGTCTAGAAATTACCAGTTTCAAGTCCCAACATAGTGAGCTGGGAAATTTTACAAGAAACAGTTTCTTATAACACACAACACAACCCCTCGATCTCTTGGGTTGTGAGAAAAGATACCTAGTCTTCTTGTATGAGAGAAAGAAAAAACAGCAAGTTTCATGTACAAGCTGAGTTAGTAACATGACCTTTACAGGACGTTGCAGTCAACTTCAGCATTTATTGGCTGTTTTTACACATTAATCTACCCAAAGTATTTCAGGATCCTCGCTGCTGCTACGAAGTTTGTGCACTGAGTTGAGATTCTCCAGACTCAGGATTGAGTTAGGAGTAGAACAGAGCACTAATGGGTTACACCCGTGTGCCCATCCGTCGAGCAAACTAAACTTGTACACATTAAAAATCCCACAAGTGTAAAAGTTATACACACTAAAAATTCCATGCCAGTTGGAAATCATAAATACCCTTAAAGGACACAGTGCTGTTAAAACTGTTTTAAAAAATAAAACTTAAACAGAAGCCACAAGCTATACGTTGCACGATTTATTGCCTGACATATTTTGGTGCATCTCATTAGATGCATACTGCAGAGTTATATAACATGTGAAGTGGATAAATGGATACTTTAGCTGAAACAATTATAGCACAGGTACTGTTCGAATGTGGAGCATCCGTTATCCTCATGGTAATTTCAAATATAACACAAACTCTTTCTGTTTGCATAAAACGGCTGGAAACACCTAATTGCTAACGCCTCACTATATTTGAGCAACTGTTTATTGTTCTATGAATACAGTTTACAAAATGCTTTTTCATTGTTCACGTTATGGCCATAGTTTATGAGATGCTGAGAAATTGACAAGGAGGGCGTTTCATAGCCTTTTGACTGCCTTATAGCCTTTCATTTCAGAAAAATAAAATCCTACCCATGAATAGTAAGAGTCTATTACCTTGGATGGAATCTAAATTGAGGAAGTAAACATTGCATAAATGCATGCAGAAAGAAGTCAGACACAGTAACCTCTGAGCTGAACAGGTGCAAAACTAGGAGTACCATGCACTCCCCTTGAAGGAAGAACAAAGAAGAAAAAAATGTATCAGTCATTTCTGAGAAGCAAAGTAGTTAGCTTGCCTTATCTGCAACTAATGTTAGACATCAATGCCCTCTTGGATTGGGGATGACAGATTCATGAGATCTATGACGAGACATCAATGCTCTCTTGGATTGGGGATGACAGGTTCATGAGACCAATGATGAGACATTAATGCCCTCTTGGGCTGGGTGGGTATGGCAGATTCATGAGATCTATGATGAGACATCAATGCCCTCTAAGACTGGGCATGACAATTGTGTGAGACCTGTGACGAGACAAATATCTCCTTTCTCCTCCAGATGACCATCAAACAGGCAGACAATTGTCACCTCTTCATAAGACCAGATGAGGGCCTACAAAGACTACATATACATTATGTAACAAGTATGGACCACAATATTACAATTACCTACTTATTCATCAATGTTATTTAACAGTAACTGAAAGTCATATATTGTTCCAAGAACACACATTCAGCAAGATCTTGATGTTTCATACAAAATCATCTATTATCTAAGTGTTATCTAAATCTGAAACACAATCTATTAACTATCTGTATACAGTAAAGCACTTCAAATATTTCCATGTGGAAATACTGTGAACATTTTCATAACATGAAATTTCTACCAACGAATATTCCAATGGTTTCCTTTTCAAGCCATACATAGACAGACAGATTTATTATCTATGCACTTTGTGGTAACTTCCCTTGAAGATTACAGACCAACTACTCCCTGCACATGTAGACTTTCTGCCTGAATAGAAATGAAACTGCTGCAGGGTGGACAAAGAATGATTATGAAATAATAGTTAATTTACTTACAGTGAAAAACCATTCACAAAACTGGAAAAAAGTCAGCAGTTCTAGTTTAACTCTTAATTTATGAAACGAACATTATGCTTAATTCATTGCACAATTAACAGATAGACACATATAATGGTGGAGAGAGAGAGACAGAGAGACTGACAAAGAGAGAGCATTTATTCTAATATTAATAAGAACTGGGCTTTGCTTCAACCATCACATTAAAATGTGTGTTATTACAATGAAAAAAGAAGTAATTGCAACATTTTCCATGAGCAACTTGTAGCACAATGACAATACATGCAAATGTTTATTTCCTCTATTTTTCCCCACAAAAGCTGGCAATAAATGTGAATCTACTGTGAAAGTTAAACATATCACTGACAGCTCCTTGCTGTAAATACTCACATCTGTAGACCCAGGGAGGAAGAAAGGGGGAGACGGGAGGACAGTGATGTAGCGTCACACCATTACCACCACACATTAGGCCCTCTCTATTATCATCATTACTGGCAATCAGTTTAACACTAGTGATAAGATAAGGAGTGGCGGCTTCGAATCCTCGGTAAGGTTTGGATTTTTTTCTGTTGGGGGCAAAAATACAACCCTAACCTGCACTGCGATGGCACCAGCTAGGCGGCCTTAATTCCCCAGGCTCAAGACCCTCCCTGCTCCTACACCGCAAGGCACTACAGGCAGTAGATGACAACTGTGACAGATCAGATCAGATCATGAGTAAAACTCAAACATTTATGACTTTTCTTCCAATGTCTGGTCTGGAGCAGATGCCAGCAATCATGACTCTCCAGTCCGAGTCCTCTCTGTCAGCTGACATTATGATGAAGCTGGTGTTGCTCATATTATTATGTGTTGTCCAGATGTTTTAGCTTCTTATATACATCTTTCTCTGTCTTCCTCCACCTCACTTGCCTAGTATTTTCCCACATAAGGCTAATTTCTCTCTTCCACCCCTTGTCTTCATATGTCCCATACATTTCATTCATCTTCACCTTATGGTTGTGATGTGTGATTAATTAACACCAGCAGCTTTCAAAACCTGAGTGTTTGTTTCCTTCTCTGCCCAGCACTGTGGCAAAGGGGTTACAAATGAAATTCACTATCCCGCATACCGTGTTCAAAAACACAGTTGAGGGCAATTTTGAAGCAGACCACGTTGCGCAGGTTTTCATACAATAGTATTAGAGCCAGTCCTTCAGACGTAAGATTGACAAGAAAAACAGCTAAAAAAAATGCTGGGGTTGACTGTAACGTCCTGTTAAGGTTATGCAACTTGCATTTTTATCTGCCATTATATTTTCAACATTCCTCTCAAAAACCATATCTCCAGTGCCCCCCATTTTCTTCATGTTATTGCTCATTGGCCAGTATTCACATCTATACACAAAAACAGACCATACACAACATTTTAGCATGTGGATTTTTGTACTTGCAACATTTATACAGTATTAATTTGGCAAAAATAAGAAGCTACATTGAGCACAACATATTTAAAACGTCACTTAGCAGTTGCGTACATTCTGTAGCTGTTGTATGAATACTCAATGAACGCATGAAGTATATTAATCCATTCAACATGCAACATCTTGTAAATGATAATTTAAGTCTGGAAAATGATTTGTGGAGACCAAAAAATAAATCAGCCTCATGGAATTAACGTGGATAAGGAATATCAGGAGAAAAAATCAAACTGGGAAGTGCAAGGACCAAGAGAGTAATATGGGAAAACCACAGAAGGAACTGCAAGAGATGGAAATGAACCATCATCAAGTATTTAGTCTTTGGGCTTTCTGATAATTGCATTCCACGGTGTTGTTCTCTTAATTCCTTGTACGTCTACATTTTGGTCAAGCAAATGCTGCATTTCAGAAATTACTATAACTATAACTGAATATCAGAGAGTACTGAAATGTTATATAGAAGGTATGTCTTTTTTTGTCTTTATGGCAGTGAATCATGGAACATGAAAGGATTAATTGGGAAGAGCTTGGAAGCAACAGAGATGTGGTTCCTGAGACGAAGGTTGCAAGTACTTTGGATTACCAGTGTAACTAACAACGATTGCATGTAAGAGGCTAATGGAAGCAGAACATTATATACAACTATAAGAACGAGACAAACAGAATTCTTTAGGCATTGGAAAATATGTGATGACTGGAAATGTCAGTGTGGTAGAAGAGACAGGTTCACATCGAGAGAATTGATGCTGGATGGACTGAGACAGTGGTACAGAGGAATATCATCAACAGAGATGACCCAGAACACCAAGGACCGGTGTCTGCGGAGAGACATGAACATCTACTCCTTTTGGCAGGGCAAATGATGATGATGATAACGATAATATAATTCAAAAGATATAAGAAATAATATGGTTGAGAGCCTGTGCTCAGCCTGATGGGCTAAAAGCCACAAGCAGACACCAAGTGAATATGGTGTTTTGTTATATTATTTGGCCATCTCGATTAGTGAGTATCATCCAATGACATGATAGGATGTGCTATTTCTCAGGTCAATTTTTAATTATTATTTGCTATGGGTGAAACTGAAGAAAGTGTGGACAAGTGAGAAAAGATGGATGAAAATATCACAAATAAGAATAATTCCCTCTAGCAAAATAAAAAG
>JACEFZ010016699.1:0-34218 GCA_014155875.1 Cepaea nemoralis
CACATTACAGCAACAGCAAGCGGTATATCTACATGTTTATGGCTTTCTCACACATTACAGCATCAGCTAGCGGTATATCTACATGTTTATGGCTTTCTCACACATTACAGCATCAGCAAGCGGTATATCTACATGTTTATGGCTTTCTCACCCATTACAGCATCAGCTAGCGGTATATCTACATGTTTATGGCTTTCTCACACATTACAGCATCAGCAAGCGGTATATCTACATGTTTATGGCTTTCTCACACATTACAGCATCAGCTAGCGGTATATTTACAAGTGTTTTGAGGAACTGTGTGGCCAAAGGTGACAAGGTGTTAATGTGAGACGTCTCGCGTGTATTGGGCAAACATCGGGTGCAGTGGACGTCTTCTCGGCGCTCTTGGCCTCTTCCCCAGCAGGCCGGCTCGTCTAGGGTGATTAGTTATTTCCTGTATTATAATAACTGCTAATGGAATCCAAACAAAAGAAGCGTCATCGACGGAGCTACGGACAGCGTGCACTAAGCTTGAAAGCTTCTACTTTGGCCACACAAGAGACAAGGAAGAGAAGAGAAGAAGAAGGGCATAAATATATATGACATGCATCTGTGAAATCAGGGAAGCAGGGAGGCTCTGGTTATAGAGACAACTATAGGGTGATCTTCCTTGTGGTTTTCTCACACCCCCCAGTATCAGTTAGTAGTATATATACGATTGTTTGTGGCTTTCTCACACTCCACAGTATTAGATAGTAGTATATATACGTGTTGTTTGTGGCTTTCTCACACTCCACATTGTCAGTTAGTAGTATATCTACATGGTATTTGTGGCTTTCTCACATTCCACAGTATCAGTTAGTAGTATGTTTGCGATTGTGTGTGGCTTTCTCACACTCCACAATGTCAGTTAGTAGCATATCTGCATGTTGTTTGTGGCTGTCTCACACTCCACAATGTCAGTTAGTAGCATATCTGCATGTTGTTTGTGGCTGTCTCACACTCCACAATGTCAGTTAGTAGCATATCTGCATGTTGTTTGTGGCTGTCTCACACTCCACAATGTCAGTTAGTAGCATATCTGCATGTTGTTTATGGTTGTCTCACACTCCATATTGTCAGATAGTAGTGTACTCGGCTCGAGATGATGATGACGGAACTTCGCCAGAGGGCGCGGACTGTATGATTGGTCTGGATCTCTGGGAGTCGTTCTGACCCCGGTATAAAACCGCGTGTACAGTTAGAACGGGTCTCTTCTGTAGTCCACCCCACTCGTTCATGAGGCGCCAATGCCTATAGTAAGCTTGTTACTTTTCACCCCGAAAGGTTTTGCAGTGGTAAAGCCAAAATTCTAATTTTAGATTTTAGATTTTCCTGGGTTTTTAGTATATTAGAAGTTTTCGGTGGATTAGTTTTTGGTGGATTAATTTTTGGTGGATTAGTTTTTAGTAGATTAGTTTTTTGTAGACTTGGAGTTTTTGCTGGATTAGAAGTGTTTGCTATACTTAGAAGTTTTTGCTATACTTAGGAGTTCTGTTTGTTGGATTAGAATTTTTTCTGTTTTGTTTTGCTGGATTCTAACTTCTTTATTGATGCTACATGTCTGCATATTATTGTTGCTTTTAGAAGTTTAATAAACACATGATACTTGTGTTATTCTTACTTTGTCATTTACTTGATAGACCCTTATTATATAGTCATTGGTGTTAGAACAGCCCTCGAAGTAATTCTTTGTCTGGAATTGGAGAATATTGTTCTAATTCCCTGTCGGCCCATTCCTGGATTTTCTTAAACTAATTCTTTACTATTCTTGTTAACCGAGGACGGTGAGAGGTTTCTCTCTTTATTCATTTTCTTCTTTGGCCCCTACGCAGTCAGGGTTGCGTTCTTCTCCTCACATCACCGTAGCAGAAGTAAATGGTTCTTGCTCCTGTTTTCACCTCTGTTTCAGTAGTATATCTATCTACATATTGTTTGTGGCTTTCTCACACTCAACAGTATCAGTCAGTAGTAAATTTACGATTGTTTGTGGCTTTCTCACACTCCACAGTATTATTTAGTAGTATATCTACGTGTTGTTTGTGGCGTTCTCACACTCCACAGTATCAGTTAGTAGTTTATCTACGCATCTACAGGAAATGATAGATACAGTGCTTGTAGAAAGTGATTGTGCCTCAATGTGCAATTAAAGTATAAGACGTTATTTTGGGGCAAATGCAGAAATTCAGATATCTAGGCACATGGATAACATCAGATGGAAGATGCATCACTGAGATAAAGAACAGAACAGAACAAAGGAAATCTGTATTCTGTGAAATAAAGAACTTGTGCAATAAGTCAATGTCCTTGAAAGCTAGAAAAAGAGGCCTTGCGTGTTACATAGAACCAGTTTAATATACGGCTGCAAATCCTGAACAATTATTAATCTAGCAACCAAAAAAAAAAAAAAAAAATTCCACCGAAGCCTTGGAGATTTAGTTTTGCAGAAGAAAAAAAATTAAACATGTTGTGACAAACAGAAGATTTGCAGAAAAAGAGATAGAGGAAGGTGAGAAAATTCTTGACAGTCTTGTGTCACGGCACAAAATTGAGTCAACACACGAATTGATCTATGACGTCGGAGATAGTGATTTGTGGCGAGGCATGATCGCCCACGTCAGCCGGCAAGGCACCCATGATGTCCTGTAAATTGTTGTTTGACAAATTTGTTAGTATAAGAGTTAATGTAAAAGTGTCACGGCAGGAAGGGTCACTCACGAGAGCGCTAGCACACTCAGCTATACCACCTCTCAAAGATGAGAAAGTTGCCTGCTGGTCCAGATAGTCTCCCAGCAGATGCTGATGAAATTAATATTAACATCATCATGTGTGGCGACGATACGCAAGAGCGGTCATAATTTACCACCCCACACGATCACACGAGTCTTGTTTTAGATCAGTATTAGTTCTGTGTTCTTGTCCCCATTCGGCCAAGTGACCAAGTCATTCAGGTATTTATCTCTCTACCTTTATCTTTCTCTTTTCTCATACATTTTGCTAGTCGTCATATTTTTACTTAATTATTTCTTCTTATAACGTGCCCTAAAATCTTGACTGGCTATGTCAGTTTACAGGTTTCATGTTTTTGTTTGTTTGTAGTACTGTCTCATTCGTTTGTCTCTCCATCCGTGATATCCTATCAGGAAATGACCTCAAGATCCCATCCTAGAGGACAGTTTGATCGCCACATACCAGTGTGAGAGGAAAAGAGAGTTAATCCATCTTTCAGAAACCCTGTACAGTCGACACATTCACTTTCAAACTAGACCATTTCTCAACAGCTGCTAAATTCCAACCATTAAGTTAACAAGGCAATTTCATATATTGTATTCGATGAACAATTAACGACTGTACAAATATGTTGAGGCGTCTATAATTAAGTCTCTAACCCATCTTGTGCAGACAAGAAGAGCTTATTGTGAATTCTCGCAGGGATAACAAATGTTCCACATGCGTAAAGTATTAATGAATATGTGTGTTAAGTATTTAAGCCAAAATATAATGCATATCTTCACTTCATATGATATATAATCCTGTACTATGCACTTGGGGAGATACAGCGAAATATGCCAGACAACAAATTGTGCAAACTATTGTTTACTGGTGATGATTTGTTATAAAGTCCACTTGATTCATTTATGTGAATGATTGACAATAGCGTCCACCATATCTTTTATGTGCTGTCTCCTAGTGTAATGTGTACGTGTATATTTAATTGTCTGATTATAGCTTTTATTCGTATCGTTTATGTGATTCCACGTTTATAACGTCTATTCATACCCATAATGTACTTACCTGCTTTTATAACTTCCATTAGTATCTGTTATGTGCCTGTTTATTATAGATCCCATTCCTATCTCTAAGATGACTGTCTGCTTATAGTCTCCATTCCTTTCTTGTATCTGATTCACGACTATAGCCTCCATTCATATCTTAATGTACTTCCCTGCTTCCACTTGTATCTTTTATGTGATTGCTTCTTATAGCCTCCATTCCTATATCTAAACTAAACGACTGTTTAATATAATCTCCATGCCTTTCTTTTATATGATTGCTTGCTGTTTTACTGTTCATCTTGATCTTTTCTGTGATCGCCTTCTTACGCCGTACATTGTTATCCCTTGTGTGACTGCCTGCTTACAGTGCCCTGTCCAATCTTTAATGCCTTCTTTATGTGTCCATTCTTATTTATAAAACGATTGCCTGCTGGTAATGTACATTTCTATTTTTTTTTTTTATGTGACTGCCTTCTTTTCTTATTGTTCATGTTTATCTTTTTGTGATCGCCTGCTTACACTGTACGTTCTTATGCTTGTATGATTGCCTGGTTATAGATACATGTTATTTTGTTTGATTATGGCGTCCAATTATCTTCTTATATGGTTTTGTGTATCCCAGTGTACAGGCCGGTCTCCCTAGTGAAGGGTTTAACAACTTTCTCCGTAATCCCGAATATCCACATGAGGAATACAGCTGAGCGAGATTCGGCAGCGGATCGCGTCGCGTTGGTTACATACGGGGTATGTGAGCCGGTCGCTCAGAAAGCAATGGCAAACTACTGAGCGTTAGTAAGTCGCGGTTCCACCTTCACGGCAACGGGTCGTCCCCATTATGCTCCGTTCCTGTGCCAGTGAATATCACACAAAATGCTCCCCACTGTCCAATGTGAAAAGTGGAACACACAGGAGTCTCGGCAAGCCAACAATCCGCACAAGTACCCTGTGCATATTGCCGCCGCCAGAATGCCATCACAAAAGTCCTCCACGAAAAATACAGTTCATCGTCGATTGAATCGGCAGTCACCAGAAAAACTTCATTGACCCGGGTTTTATCCCACAATGCTCGGTAACTTTCCGCTCGGTCACTTTCCGCCGAAAGTACCGCACAAAGCACGAACTCCGTAGCTCCAGCGACGACTCCCAGGAGTCTCCTGAAAAATGCACTCGTGAAATGAAACGACAAACCAGTCAATTCATCGACAGCCGGGTATTGTTCCGAACATGCAGTTCAATGTGTATACAACAGCGGACAGATGTAAAAGCATTCCACACGAATCTCACAACTCACTATGTCGTACCGCGCACTCACTCAGTAGCAGGGCGACGGAACCATGTGTTAACAGTCAAACATTAAGAAAATGCGAACGCAAACCGTAGCCATAAGCATAAACACGCTAGTGGACTTAAAGAAGCAGCTGAAAAATGCTGGTGTTGACTGCAGCGGCCTGTAAGGGATATGCAACTTTAAAAAATTTGTACAGGATATTCCGCGCAGATACACACATGACAAACAATGTGTAGTCATCAGAATCCCCGAGTTATACAAATATACTATCTCTGTCTGTCTGTCTGTCTGTCTGTCTGTCCGTCCGTCCGTCCGTCCATCCGTCCGTCCGTCCGTCCGTCTGTCTGTCTGTCTGTCTGTCTGTCTGTCTGTCTGTCTGTCTGTCTGTCTGCTGTCTGTCAGTCTGTCTGGCAAGCTGTTTATGCTGTTCGTTGTAACTGTAACTGTTTTACATTCCCTATACCCGCCAAATGCTGCCTAGTGTATTTGATTTAACACAAGCCAGCGTGTGTGTCCAGTTTAGGTTGCATTGATGTAACAATGTTTAAAAATTATTAAGCAAAAATTAAACAAAATCTCCAATATATGATTTCTGGTGTAAAGATAATGAAAAGAATAAGTACAAATAAGTACAAATCACATTGCAGATATTACTGATTTGATGGCATGTAAGTCAGATAGTCATTACGGATGGCTTTGTCTGACACTCAGCTGTACTGGCTCAACCGGTATCAGCAGTCTTGATTTGCATGTCCTCGGCCAGCTTGGGACACGGTCGTGTTGTTGAGCTCAACTGTGACTTTCCTCAGCACATGCACCAGGGCTATCTTGAGCTCCAGGTAGGCCATCCTCATCCCAAGACACAAACGAGGACCGTATCCAAATGACATGAATGCTATGGGATCTTGTGTGGCCATGTTTTCTTCCGTGAACCTGTCGGGGTGAACTTTTCCGGATCTAGGAAAGCGTTCTGGATCTTTGAGAACTAGGAAGATGGGGATGATGACGGTGCCGCCTTTAGGGATGGTGATGTGTCCGTATGTCCTGGTTTCTGCAGCTTTTCTGTTCATTATTGGAGCAGGAGGAAAGAGTCTGGGCGTTTCATTGATCACTTGTTCCAAGTATCGGAGTTGCCCCTGGTCCTCAAGTGTCGGGCTCTCCCCGTACACAACCTTTTGGATTTCATTGTACAGTTTCTCCTGCAAAAAGATAACAGACTTTGTGACAACTTATTTACTTTGTCCAGATGTAATGATAACATTATTGAAGACATTGTGCAGTTGTAGGTACAATAGAAGTATGTTTTGAAAGACAGTTAGTTAGCGTGGAGTGGAAGTTGATAACGCCTAAATGTCAAGACAATTGATATAAACAATAGTAAGTGATGCTGAGATATTGGCTTTCCAGACGTCAGGCATTAGAATGGCAAACTCTGCTAACCCACCCTCAAATCACACAGGGAAAAAGATACTGGTATGTCTACAGAAGTGAGATCGTTCTGTGATCTGTGATGAAGCCTGTCGAGGACTACAAACATCTCATGCCACAAGATTGCAAGAGAATCACTGTCATTTTTTATCGCAATTGTAGGCAACCAAAAAGTATGTCTTGCAGGGAGTCCGAGAAGAGCTCAAATGAGTGTTCTAAATTAGTGGAATGCTCGCCTTCCGGGTGAGCAGAAGTTATTACCAGACATCAAATCTTCAAGTCGTACAACAGCAAACGCATAGACATGGGTTGGGCACTTACAAATACAACAGCAGCAGCAACAGCAGCAGCGAATACATAGCGTCAACAACAACAAGAACACCAAAAACAAGAACAATGACAAGGCTAAAAACACTAAGACTATCGACAACAACACGAACAAACGAACAAGAATATGAGAGTCATCAATAACAATATTACCAATGTCATCATTAACAACAACACCACCAACAGCAATACAAAGCCATATAACAACAAGACTTATAACAACAACAAGACCACCACCAACAACAACAACAACAACGAGACCAACAGCAGCAGCAACAACAACAGTAACAAGACAAAAAGCAGCAGCAACAATATCAAGACCAACAATACAACAACAACAGCAGCAGCATTAGCAACAACAACAACAATAACAACAACAAAATCTACAACAAAAAAGACCTACAACATCATTGTTAGAGTCCAACAGGGGACAGCGATGCAGGGACATCGTTACGACCGCCAGGCGACTTAGCTCCCAGTAAGGGATGCAACAACTGCGTTGCGCCGCCAGGCGAATAGGAGTTACCGGCCTGCGAGATCGCTGGCTGACCAGCGGTCAGGCCGCCAACGCAAGACGCACGCCTGCCACGTGACCCCACGTCAGGCAGGAGGCAAGTTGCGAACCAGGTCCAGACAGCTCTGGGGACACGGTACAGGACGGACGTGTGATTGAGAGAAAGGCGTTGTATGGTTTCTGTATTGAAAGGCGAGTGTCTGGACATCTTGCGAGTCAGACTTGTGAACTGTATTGTGGATGTAAGTTGTAAAGTATCCATTATATATATTTGTGATCATCGTTCTGTATTTGATATGTTAATAAATCCATCGAACGATGTGTCTTTGAGTCTTACGTCAAATCACGTTGTATTTGTACTGTCTCACACTTGTTAGGCAAGCGAGCCAAGTTTAAGACCCTGACAATCATCAACAACAATAAGACCAACACCATCATTATCAACAACAAAAACAACAACATAACAAAAACATCAAGACCAATAACGACAAAAAAGACAAGGCCAATTACGGTAACAATAAGAACACAACCAACAACAGCAACAACATGAAATCCAACAACAAGGTCAACAAAATCACTAAAATAATAATACCAACAGCTATTACAACACTAACAACAACACAATAATATGAACAATAATGACAACACCAACAATGACAACAATAAAATAACGCCACCAATAACAACAAGAGTAGCAACAGCAAAACAACACATCAACAATACCAGCAGCATAACAAATGACAACTACATGACTAACAACAATAACCACAAGAAGTTCTAAACATAATAAGGGTGCTGAAAAGATATACACAACAAAACGATAGAGAATTCTGATAGATGGTTGAAATGTTCATGGCAATGATAGGAGAATGTAATAAAACAAGCTGGCATATATGTTTGCTTCGTCAATAATAAGCTTATACACGTGAAGAGACGCATGGATTCCAGATATTCAATGGGAAAAGGTTTAGCATGGAAACATGGTACAAATACCAAATTAATGCACAAAAGAATTCGGAGACTTACTAATAAAATAACATCTACATCAACAGGCTGCCTAAAAAACAAAAGATGGAAAAATCATAACAGTGAAGGGTCAGATGTTAGATACATGGTCAGGGTACGTGAAAGAACTCTATAATGATACATGCGAAGAACAGTTGGTTAGTTTTTATAATATGGAAAGACCACCAATACCGAAGATGGCAGTTCAGCATGCTCTCAATCAAATGAAAACTGGCAAGACCCCGGATCCAGACAATCAGCAGAATGTGTCACATCAGACAGATTTTACTAAAGATCATTACGCAAAGAGTTATGATGAAGATACAACCCGAAATATGAGAAGAACAATGTGAGCTCGTACAATAAATGCTGTGTTTATGCCGAGAACATTAAGTGAACGTTCCACAGAAGTAAATAAAGACCTACATCTGTGCTTTATTGACTACACATAGGCTTACGATTAAGTAAGATATGTCAACATGATAAAGATGGGAATTACCTTAGACTTGTAAAACACACCATAGCGGGACGCCAGGACCCCGAATGGACCTGTTGACCAGGACGTTCGACGAGGACGCGTCAATACGCCGGTGATACAGTATTGATTGCAGACAATGAACAGGATCTACAACATTTAGTAGATTTGCACACAGTAAACAACTAGAGTTCGAATTAAATTTTAAGAAGACACAGATTATGTTCGTCACTAGGAAAAAGGAAATACCAGAATGTAATATACATCAAAATGGGAATATTCTTAAACAAGCGAATCAGTACAATTATCTCGGAGCAGTCATACCATCTGATGGGAGATGCCTTAAAGATTAGAACAAGAAACGCCATGACAAAGGTAGCCTTTTGCAAGATGGAAAACATACTGACCTATAAAACGGTGTCATTTGCAACGACAAAAAGAGTATTGAAGTTCTACATAAAACCTGTACTTTTGTATGGATGTGAAGCGTGGACAATGAGCAGACAGGCTGAAAAACATCTAATGATTATGGTCATGTGATTTCTGAGGAAAATGCAAAGAATACAATGGACAGACAAAACAATGAGCAAGTCCTAGAAGAAACAATTGAAAATAAAAAAAAAACAAAAAAAAAACTGATTAGATAAATGAGATGTATAAAGTCAAAATAAAATTTTTGGTCACGTTATCAGAAGAAATAAATTGGAGAACTTGATGACAACGGGAAAGATCGAGGGGAAAAGAACAAGGGGGAGGTATATCAGTAAATACCTGAATGGGTTGGCCGCGTGGTATGGTAGAGACAAAAACACAGAGCTGATCCACGACTCTGGTGATCGTGTGTTGGCAAAACATGACTGCCAACGCTTATCGACGTGGCGCTTGATGATTATGATGGAGACTTCAAGAATGGTA
Source organism: Cepaea nemoralis (assembly GCA_014155875.1). Classification (NCBI taxonomy): domain Eukaryota; kingdom Metazoa; phylum Mollusca; class Gastropoda; order Stylommatophora; family Helicidae; genus Cepaea; species Cepaea nemoralis. Next base: position 9,750 of record JACEFZ010016699.1, read on the forward strand.
ATACCTAGCCATCTGGATGTTTGGCTAGCAGGTACAGGTACAGAACTGCAAGGTTGTAGCCGTGGTCTCGAAGCCAGCAAAGATGATGAGAATGGACTGTCCAATCAGCTCATCCCGTGTCATTGTCTTCGGTATTCTGTCAGAGGCATCAGTCTTAGGGTCGTCTGCTTAAAGAAAAACCACAATAATTCACAAATTGTGGCTCAACATGTGTGAGTAAAAACCTCTTTTATTAATATGTAATATGAAATGCAATATTCACAAGGAGTATTGACACAACAAAATGTGTATGGTATATTTCAGGACAATGAGCAGACAAATGGTGAGTGTGTATATGTGTATGTACACGTGTAAGTGCATGTGTGTGTGTGTGTGTGTGTGTGTGTGTGTGTGTCTGTGTGTAAGTGTGTGTATGTGTATAATACATGCGTGTATGTGTGTGTATGTGTATGATTGTAGACATGTATGTCTTTGTTATGTATGTATGTATGTGTGTGTGTGTTTTTTTAAATTGTCTGTTTATTTTTATGTTTGTTTGTTTCTTTCCATCTTTGTGCTTTTGTTTCTTTGTTTGTTTATTTGTTTGTGTATTTCTGTGTTTGTTTGTATCTTTGTTTGGTTGCTTCTTTGTTGATTTGTTTATTTCTTTTTTGTGTATTTATGTGTTTGTTTGTTTGTTTATTTGTTTATTTCTTTGTTTGTGTTTTTATGTGTTGGTATGTTTGTTTATTTCTTTGTTTATGCATTTACAACATGTATTTGACAATGTGTTTTCCCTATGTTAATGTAACATGCACAAATGATGAACGAAAGATGAGTGATTGGAAGGGCCGAATGTAAGACGAGCCTACGTGCTCAATTTGAAAATAAAGTTCATTCGTTCGTTCTTTCGTTGCTTCAATATCCAATATGTTACATGTCAGGATACGGAGTGTTTGACCAAACCTGTCATGATGCATTTAACCTGCTTCTTCTGATACCCTTGTCACACAGAGATAAATGCTATTATCTTTCTTAAGTACTGTTCTTAATGTTTTATGGAGAATGATGTATGAGGCAGGTTATAGCATTATAAAATAAACGGCTTATCTTGATATACCACATGGAAACCGTGGTCGGGAGATTTAACATATAGAATTACTTGTGTTATGTTATCCTCCCCATCTCAAACTCCATCATTTGTTATATTATACATTCCCGGTGCTATGGTCGTGTTCTTGCAAAAGAAGAAACAGCTTATTATATACCTGTCAAAATTGTGTTTACATTTTATTTATAATCTGCTGCAGTCAAGAGCCACACGCTGTTAAGAGGAAGATCATGGATTGCTCAGGCAGAAGATACCATCAGAGAAGTGTGCACACTTGAGAGGATTGGCAGAGGGAAGGAGTGGGTCAGAGTTTCGAAGTGGCCAGCAGGTGCTACGGAAGTGGAAATTCTACAATCCATTTATGACTACTCTTGTCCTGGCGATGTGATTATTTATACCGATGGGGCGATGTGATTATTTATACCGATGGCTCTTTGTTAAGAGATGCATGATACATACTTAAATTAAATGACCTATATTTAGTAAAAGAGAGCTTGGCGTATGATACCATAACCTCAAGTCTGAAAATGGAGGTAAAGACGTTTACTGCAGCTTTCCGCTGGTTGGAGAACAAACTGTAAATGTATGTTGTGATTGTAACTCATTCACAAAGCATGCTGACAACGATGAAGACTGGCATGCTTTGTGCAGAATGGCACGCATCGATTCAGAGGTCGTGGGTTGTGAGCATTCATTAGATCTTTTCTCCAGGACACTGTTTGTTTTCCTTCTTCTTGTTCTTTCGTTCGCATGAAATATGTCTATAACCTCAATGTTGTCTCTTGTATGAATCTAACAGTCTTTTTTAGTTCACTCAGCGGTCCATATAGTTTATCTTCCACTGTTGTCTCTCTAGGCAAGAAGGTTCGCCTGGATATGTTGTAGTTTGGGCAATCCTGGAGTATGTGCTCTGCTGTCTGCGATGCCAAACCACATGTGCACAGGCAGACAAATTGGCTGGTGTAGCATCTTTAAGGGGCGATTTGATGCATGATAAAGCAGATGTGGTGAAGGCCCTCTGGGAACATGTGAATAATGCAGACGAATAGATAGACAGGATAAAGTGCAAATGTGGAAATAGTAGACATACAAATGATATGTTATTGTGTCAAGTATTAATGTAGATATAAATATACTTCTACAAATGTTATATTAACGTATGAAGTGTAGGATTATATCATCATCATCATCATCATCATCATCATCATCATCATCATCATCATCATCATCATCATCATCATCATCATCATCATCATCATCATCATCATCATCATCATCATCATCATCATCATCATCATCATCATCATCATCATCATCATCATCATCATCATCATCATCATCATCATCATCATCATCATCATCATCATCATCATCATCATGTACCCTGCCAACTGGCAAATGCGTTCATATCTCTCTACAGATTTCGGTCCTTGGTGCTGTGGATCAACTCTGCTGCTGATATTCCTCCATGTCACCATCTCAGTCCATTCATGACCATTTCTCTTCGTATGCCTCTGCTTCTTTTCCGACTTATTTTTCCAGTTGCCACGGTGTTCTCCAATGTCTCTCTACTCCTTGGTATTAAAATGCGTGGCAGGAACCACAATTCCGTTGCCTCTAAGTTCTTCTTGATTTGTTCATTAACTTTCAATGATTCACTGCCATACATCAAAACAGACTCTATGTAGCATTTCAGTACTCTCTTGCATTCAACGTTAGTGACTTGGCATAAGAAACTTTCCATGTTCCCAAATGCAGCTTGGGCTTGGTCTATTCTGCTCTTAATCGCTGTCATGCATCTTCCATCTGATGTCATAATAATCATGATTTCTTAGGATGATATTGTGATGGTTTCTCATTGACTTCCACATCTACATGTTAGTAGTTTAGCTTTGACTTTGACAGTTATGTCCAACTGTCAGAATAGTGAGTGCCCTGCTCTGCTCATCTGTAGAGGTGTTCACTTAACCTGGTGCATACTAGGTTCCCAGAGCTGCGTGGGCCACATAATAGTGTGTTTCCCGTCCCCTACCACATGGAGGTGCAGTTGAGATTTGACTTTCCTAGAGTTATGGGGCCGTGATAGCATTTCTCAAACTCTCCGGTATAAACAGATATACGAACAGATCAATTCATTACTGTGTCGGGTATATATATATATATATATGTAATGGCCAAATTCGAAATTTGTTCGCGGGGGAAAAAAACTGGTGGAAAAGTGTTATTCTCTAGATATCTTTCATTTCTTTAATTTATCGAGCTTTTCAGTCACTGGTTATCGAGCATTAGATATTAACACAAACCGGCAGTCGGTGATGCTCATGAGGACTTCTTCACGCCATAATTCTCCCAGTTTTCGTCATCACTCAGTTTGGTGTAGATGAAGTAGACAACCGCGGCAAGATACAGAGAAACATTAGACAGCAGGTCCACAACTGTCCATGTTTCTACAGCAGCCATGTCTGCTTGTGGCTCCGCGGGGCCGAGATGAAGATAAGATGTCTGCTAGTTGCTCCGAAACCAGCTTGACTCTGGGTGTACGGTTATCTGAAGCAGAACATATGGCCAACACTTACTTCATATCTGACTTTACGCGTATGGTTATCTTTTTCAGGTCAATACTTATTTCATATCTGACTATGAGCATGTGGTTATCTTTCTCTGATCAACACTTATTTCATATCTGACTACATGTTAGTGGTTATCTTTCTCAGATACAAGAGGCGTGGTGGGATCTAATATGCCTTTTAGTAGACTCTATGGGTTGAAAACATTGACTTAACAGTTTAACACTAACAAAATTACAGATACAGATCGCAGTGTAACACCAATAAACTTAAGGAGGCAGATAGCAGTTTCACACTAACAAACTCAAGGATACAGATGACAGTATAACACTAACAAACTCAATGAGACAGATGACAGTATGACACTAACAAACTCAAGGAGACAGATAACATTCAACGCTAACAAACGCAAGGATACATATGACAGTATAACACTAACAAACTCAATGAGACAGCTGACACTATAACACTAACAAACTCAAGGAGACAGCTGACAGTATAACACTAACAAACTCAATGAGACAGCTGACACTATAACACTAACAAACTCAAGGAGACAGCTGACAGTATAACACTAACAAACTCAATGAGACAGATGACAGTATAACACTAACAAACTCAAGGAGACAGATGACAGTATAACACTAACAAACTCAATGAGACAGCTGACACTATAACACTAACAAACTCAAGGAGACAGATAACATTCAACGCTAACAAACGCAAGGATACAGATGACAGTATAACACTAACAAACTCAATGAGACAGCTGACGCTATAACACTAACAAACTCAAGGAGACAGCTGACAGTATAACACTAACAAACTCAATGAGACAGATGACAGTATAACACTAACAAACTCAAGGAGACAGATGACAGTATAACACTAACAAACTCAATGAGACAGATGACAGTATGACACTAACAAACTCAAGGAGACAGATAACATTCAACGCTAACAAACGCAAGGATACAGATGACAGTATAACACTAACAAACTCAATGAGACAGCTGACACTATAACACTAACAAACTCAAGGAGACAGCTGACAGTATAACACTAACAAACTCAATGAGACAGCTGACACTATAACACTAACAAACTCAAGGAGACAGCTGACAGTATAACACTAACAAACTCAAGGAGACAGATGACAGTATAACACTAACAAACTCAATGAGACAGATAACATTCAACGCTAACAAACGCAAGGATACAGATGACAGTATAACACTAACAAACTCAATGAGACAGCTGACACTATAACACTAACAAACTCAAGGAGACAGCTGACAGTATAACACTAACAAACTCAATGAGACAGCTGACACTATAACACTAACAAACTCAAGGAGACAGCTGACAGTATAACACTAACAAACTCAATGAGACAGATGACAGTATAACACTAACAAACTCAATGAGACAGATGACAGTATAACACTAACAAACTCAAGGAGCCAGATGACAGTATAACACTAACAAACTCAATGAGACAGCTGACACTATAACACTAACAAACTCAAGGAGACAGTTGACAGTATAACACTAACAAACTCAATGAGACAGCTGACACTATAACACTAACAAACTCAAGGAGACAGCTGACACTATAACACTAACAAACTCAATGAGACAGATGACAGTATAACACTAACAAACTCAATGAGACAGATGACATTCAACGCTAACAAACGCAAGGATACAGATGGCAGTATGACACTAACTAACTCAATGATACAGATGACACTATAACACTAACAAACTCAAGGAGACAGCTGACAGTGTAACACTAACAAACATAAGGAGTTAACACATTAAACGGAAGCAATACCTTGAATAGTAAATATGCCACCCCTACCCCTTGTCCCCACAGTTAGAGCCCCACACCCGCCACCTGTGCTGTCATACATGATCATATCGGGTGGAACAGTTCGTCATGAAGTCAGTTACGTAACTAAACACACATAGTATTGTTTGGCGCTCACAGAAGGAAAAGAAAGAAGTAGAGACTAGAGGACGCAATAGACAACATAAAATTTGAAAACTATAGTTACCGAGCGGGATTCGAACCTGTCACCTCCAAATGCGCTTCGCTGTAGGAACAAGTGTTCTTCGATGCATGACCAACTAGACACTAGAAGTAGACCAACACACACATGAAGTCAGCTGTTTGTTAAACTTGGACGTTTGTGTCTAGAAATTCGTGTTCTTAAAGTATATACCATGTGGCGTTGGTGATCATGTCTGTTCACAACCACCTGTCTCGTGTACTGCCAATCAATTCTGTTACCGATGATACTCACGTATGCCATGATATCAAACTGCCCAGCATCTTCTCTCCTGGTCTCCTCCTGCCTCTCCCTCCTTCCAGTTTTCAAGACTTCATGATGTACTCCAGCTGTCGCCTGCTTATGATGCGCCCTAATATTGTGAAGTGACTTCTTGTGATCTGAGTAGCCAATTAGTTGTCTTTCTGCGTTGACTCCTTTCAAGATAACTTCAAACGCTTTGTATCTGGCCATGATGTACCTTTCCATCACTCTTCTATAAAACCATCTCTGGAGCTTCCATTTAACTCCCCACTAGACTTCTAATTGTCCATGATTCACTTCCATTCATCCGGAGAGGATCTAATTAGCTCTTAGGAATTCTTTTTAGCCGGACTGACAAACACATATTGGACAGACTAATCTGTTTCCTGTGAAATGCTGCGTTGGCTTGAGATATACTATATGTAACATCTGTGGTGTTATACAAGTACCCACATATTTTAATACATTGGTGTATGTGTATTTCAGGCTAGTTCCATTAACCGCATTTGGGAAGATAATTCTTCTTCGTAATTGTGGTATACAAAAACGTCTCTACTAACATCCGTCTAGTGACACTTTAAAAATACCAATCCCTAACAATTACTGTTTAAGTATCTTACTTAGTGTAGGAGAAGAAAAGAAAACAGAGCCTAATTTATTTGGCACTAGGTTAAATTTGGCCTTAGTTTGGTTCACGTACATGGCCAGACCGGGACTAAATTTGAAACAAAGGATTCTTTGTAGCCATTTTGGTTCAGACAAACAAAGGAAACAGACGTGCTTTCCCTGCGGGGAGGGCAGTTTTGCCCTAACAACCATCATTCTCTGCAACAATGGTACGTTAAATCTACATTATTAATATGTATTCATGTATTTTGAAAAGGTACATATACCATTGTGTTTAATTAAGAATTAGAATGATAAAATTAACAATTCTTGTAAACCAGAGTCTGAATGATTTTTAGTACTGAGCTCATGTGTGTGCCACGCTGTAAAAATTTTCCTATACTTTTACAATTTCAAATCCCTATGGTAAAACCTCTTATAGGCATTATGAACTTATATCTAACTAGTAGTGCTTATAACCTATAAATATTATGTGTACCGTAGAGTATCAAACTCATGTCAGAAGCACATTCTAAAAATTCTTCTCAGGGGGGAGCAGACTCCTGATTCATACTTCACAATAGAGAACTCGTTTCTGCCAATTTCATATTTCTATGTTTAAATAACTTCTATGCATTGGGAACTATATCTCACTATCTATGCTTAGAAATCTGCAAATAATCTATGTACTATAGAGTATGCAACTCTTAAGAACATTTTCAAAGGAACTTTTCTCCATGTGGAAACAGACTACTGGGCACACATCTTATAAATGTACATTTATGTTGGAGAAATGGTTTTCCTAATTCCTAATCTGTAATTTGAAACTATCGTGCTAAATCTTAGTACAATCTTTTTGTTAACAGATTAGTAACCACACCATAGGTGTGATGGACATGCAATCATGTAATAAAATATTGCTAGGAAATTGCCATGTTTGAGAATATAAATTCAAGAACAAAGAAAGTAAACGCATGATATACATTGGAATGTTCTGGTAGGAAATGCCTTCAATCCGCATCACCTCACTGTGATAGGAACAGAAGCGAAGATTGATGTTCATAAATTGCTTGCAATATTCAGAAGACTGGACCATGCGGCATGAGTTATTCTGATAAAGAACACTCCGAATACTAGCAGTAATTGGCAAAATATATCACGGCGTTCACTAACCTCATGCTGCTGTAAGCAGTGGGGGAAAATAGTTAGTTTTAGTTTATGGATTGACCAATGGGGAAATCCAAAAACATAAGCTCCTGCATATTATTATGATTAATTAGCATGTATGATTCTCAGGTTAATTCATATGTGAGAAAATGTACATGTTGGGTTTCTCTGTTAGGAGATTCATTTATTTATATTCTGTCATGATTGTTACTTTGCTGTTGGGAATATGCATTTTAATGTTGCCCCTGGGGACATAATGATGTTGATGTAGGAATCCTTGAGTGTGTCAGTGCACAAGGAGATAATGTTGAATAGCCTTGGCCTAATGCTGATTGTAGTGAAGGAAAGGAAACATAGGTTATGTATGGGTTATTCTCTTCAAGAATGAGAGATACAATATCTACATGTTTGGATGAAAAGAATGGCTTCACTCATCTAATAGTCCCAGTAACAACAGAACATAATATAGAGTGAGAAAATACCTTACTCACATTTCAGAGTCAGAAGGGCTCTACAACAAGCAAGGAGGGACAGGGAACTTGGAAACCCACTCCTATCTCCTTCCCCTTTTTTGTTTGTAATTGTGTTGTGAAAATGTTAGCACACCACAAAGTATTAATGCCTGTGTTGTATTCTTTTGTCATCCATTTCTATAGCGAGTGGTGGTTTGTTGGACATTTCACCCATCAGGATCCTGGGTTAACAGCCTGGTGAAGGTGAGTCAGGACTAAATGGCTTAACCATGGTCTGGATCTAGAAAAACATCAATGTTGACTGCTGCACTCATTAGCTGCCATAGCCAGCGAAAGACACATTCGAAGATGATCGACACTCAGCGTTTGATATTCTGACTCCTGTCAGAATACCCAGGATGGACTTCCTTATCAGAATGTCGACATGATATACCTAGTACACAGATACAAAAAGGATAACCTGTTTTACTTCTGGGAGGTACACGCCTGATGAACCATCAATCGTCGAGGTCAACTAAACTATGGGAGTTATACTACGTGTAATAAAACTAACAGCAGTAAGAACCCTCCATCTGTCTGTTGGACTCCCAAGTTCAAAGGATACACCCAAGTATCCTCCTTTGAAAGAATAGTCACACAGCCGCAAAAGTCAACATAAGGTTCAAGACACTCAAACAAATGGAAAGAGACACTGAAACAACAATAAGCCAGTACAACCAAGGTACCAACTTAAGATCCTCTGAAACATAACTACGAAACCAGATTACCTCAAGGTTCCAAAATCTGAACACCATCAATAAGACCATATGAAAGCAGCTAGCGGAGTAAATGCCTTTACGCCTGCAACAAAAGGAATCATCTGATTGTTTGCAACCCTGTTTATGTGTTGGAAGTAATATTCTTCAGTTCCATGCCTGCAGCAGATAAATCCTGGAAATATTTCCAGATGAAACAAATGAATGACTCGCAGCATTGTATGTCTACACTGAAATGAAAATACTGAATCAGAACTCTTTGCTGGTCCCATGTCAGCCTAAATGCCAACAACGGTGGAATAGGTTATAGACTGGTGACTAGGTGGGTGAAAAATCTGTGGGAACCTCATTGGGATTCGGATATTATAAGCCGAGAAGCTGAAAGGTCGGCATCCTTTTCATCGGATATTGTGATATAGGGAAGACCCTTGGTGCAAGACTCAAGATGCATCTCCCGATGGTATGACCAACCCAGGTCTCAATTTTCCACTGGCACCGAGCCATTTGCAACAGAAGATTCGTGAATTCAGCCCCAATGGAGGGGATAGGTGGTGAATTTATTTCCTAATATGGATTATAATTATTCAGCAGCCAACTTCAGTGGACATTAGAACATGACTGTGAGTACATTTATTTCTGTCCCGGATAATTATGGACATTAACTGCTTCGCACTGGAGAAGAATACCCACCCGCAACGCCTAAAGGAATACTATAATTAATTAGTTTAATTAATTAGTACCAACTGCTTTTTATATGTGTTTTTCTATGCCATGGATTTATAAGGTCAATAGTGTTTTTTTTTTTTTTGGTAATGAGGTATAACCAAATGGTGGTTATGGTATAGTGAGTATTTTGACACCAATCTCATTATTTTTAAATATGAGAATTGTAAAGGGTGTCAGAAACAACTGTTTTATATGTTGGGTTCTATGTACTTAGATCATTGTTTGCCTTAATTATGTAAGGTGGGTCAAGGATAGTAGACCCAATTTGTGGTTGTTGTGTTGTTTGTAATAACATTGTTTTTTTTCTTGGGACAAGGGGTAAATATGTTTTGATAATGCCAATCATTCCCATGCCTGTTCATGAAATTCAATGTGACCATTACACTTTCATATATGTTACTACAGATCTTGATTTAATTCCTGAACTGATTGTCCAAAAATTGTGGATGTGTACATCAATTAAATGTGGTGTTCAACAGTGGTTGTTTATATGTTGTGAACAATCAATGTCTTCTAGCACTAGATAAACTTTAGAGGGTGATAAGTGGGAATGGAGAATTACACATAAATACAGTATGAACAGGAGTGAAGTATTTTCCTTCTTGTGTTTATGGTAGAATTCCATGATCACCTTGCATTCTAACAGTGACCAGAGAATCAACAAATCCCCTAGACAACTTAACAAAATATTCCCTTAAATTAAAATCCACATCCCACAGTAATTACCAATAGTTCTTTATTTAAAAGTTATTCAAACTTAAATATTTGTTTTGACTTTCTGCTGCAATTATATCTATCCTTTCTTGTAACTGCGTTTCATTTTCAGCAATCAAACCATGTCATCAGCATAACACATGTTGTTTACATTACGTCCACCAACTGATATTCCTGGCTTGTCTTGTTTGGATCTCTTTATTTATTTCATTGTACACATTAAACAGATCGGGTGTAGTTCCGATTTTATCTCACTCTTTTTTAAAATATGTTGAAAGGCGCCCGTTTTAGTTGTCTGTCCCGATGACTATGTTGTATTATTATCATTGTCATATCTTTACCAGCAACGTATAAGATTGCTTCACTTTATCAAATGCTTCAGAGTAGCACAATTAAAGGTCTCCGTTAATGTTGTTCTGTTATTGTTCTCAGTATTTACATGCAATGAATGAATCACCATACGCGCGCGCGCACGTGCACACACACACACACACAAAAGAGAAGTGTGTTAGAGGAGATGTAAAAGTATCACTTAACAGACTTAATGTAACAGTGTCACTTCATTTAACACGTATCTGTTAGAGAACATCCAAGATCCGGTCATTGGCATCAGCTGGACTTCATCATCACACGGAGACAACATCTGAACCAAACATCATTAACTCGAAGTTACCACAGTGCTGATTGTGATACAGATAATATTTTGGTTTTTGCAAGGGTTAGACTGAGACTAAAGAGAATCTACATTGCTAAACATAAATCTAGCCTCAGGATTAATATTCTCAACACCAAAAATCCTGATAATTGCCTTGAATTCCAACGGCAACTGGAAGACACTCTAATTGATACATCAAAAAAATTGTACAGCAAGTGAAAAGTGGCGTAAACTTAAGGAAACTCTTTATAAACCGGCAGTAGGGATTTACGACACTGTGGATCACAAGACGCAGGACTGGTTTGCGGCAAACAGCCAGGCACTGCAGCCCTTGATTGATAGAAAGAAGATAGCTCTCTTAAGAAACAATTAATTTCGAAGTGTGGCTTTCGACGTAATCGATCTACCACTGATATGATATTCTCATTGCGACAAATACAAGACAAATGCAGTGTACAGAACCAACCACTGTTTATTGCCTACATCGACCTCATAAAGGCATTTGATGTAGTCAGTCGTGAGGGTCTGTTCAAGGCACTAAAGAAGATTGGCTGCCCACCAACTCTTCTGATGCATATGCTGGGGGAGGATCTGAGCACCTATGGACATGTCCGGAGTGCAATGAAGATACCCCAACTGATAACTGAATAACTGAATAACTGAATCTTCTGTCCATTGTGGGATCATTCCCACGCAGGCATGAAGGGTATAATCAAGTTTGATGGTACAACTTCAGAAGAGTATGAAATCAAGAGTGGAGTTAAGCAAGGTTGTGTACTAGCTCCCACCCTCTTTGGAATATACTTTTCACTTCTACTGAAATATGCCTTTCGTAATCGGAATGGTGGTATATACATTCACTCACGCTCAGATGGCGGGCTCTACAGTGCTCAGAGATTGAAGCCAGGACCACAATTAGGAGGGTACTAATCAGAGAGTTGCTTTTTGCAGATGATGCTGCAATTACGACCCACTCTGAGGAAGAATTGCCACGTCTACTATCTGCATTCTCCAAGGATTGTTATGAATTTGGTTTAACAGAAGACACAGAGGTGCACATGGGGTACCATCAATCTTTATTGACGACGCCAAAATGTAGATAGTAGACCATTTTACATATCTAGGATCAGAGGTAAACAGTAAATTATCCATAGATCAGGAAATAAACATCATGATTGGTAGGGCGGCAACAACAATGAGCAGGTTAACAAAAAAGAGTCTGGGAGAACAGGAAGCTTAATGCCAATACACAAGTCCTGATCTATCAAGCCCATTCTTTATGGCAGTGAAGCCTGGTCAACTTACTGACATCAAGAGCAATGTTTAAACAGCTTTCATATTTGGTGTCTGCGAAGAATACTTGGTATTAAGTGGTGTCACGAAACGGGCCGGCAGGTTCGCCGCGCGGTCAGTTTTGACACCGGAGAACACCCAGCTATTTCTGGACTGTTCTAGCGTGTTCTAGAAGATCTATTCTGGAAAGGGTTTTCCTAGTCGAGGATGAGATCGCTTCACGATACTGCATTGTAGATAATTACTGCATGCGTATCTCGAGACAACTCGCTACCTGGGGTAATCGAGTCTTTTGTCTAGCAAGTGAAAGCAAGGTCGACGGTTCCCAGTCTCCAGTTGTGAGTTTGCTGTGGTTGAGCGAGGAAGTCTTTTCTGTTGGCTCCTAGATGTGTCTATATGGGCAATAATGTGTCTCGACATTGACTGGAGCAGGTTTCATGAAAGCGTTCGTTATGAAGGTAAATATATTTAGATTATATAAGGGTCTTTCATTTGAAACCCGTTCCAATGGCTTTATTACATAAGCATGAAAGAAACGTTAAAGGTGTGGTAGAATTAAACAAAGCATTCATTTTGAATGAATTATGCACCATGGGTTGGTCAGAAGAAGTCGCCGTAGGCATTCAGGCAAGCATCACATTGCTTAGGTAGGCGGGGAATGCCGTCCGCAAGAAAAAATAGAAAAAGATTGTGGTTGCTCACTGAACCAAGTGTTTACCGTTGACACAAAGTGAATGTTGACTAAGTGACAGATAGAGTGGCTATGGTTGTGTCTAGGGTATGTCCTTGTAAAAATGTGATGTTTAACAACAGATTAACCAAGATGCATCACCACCAAACACCAGTCAGTGAACAAGCGTTGATTGCGCACATAATATTCCTTTAATTCTGAATTAACACAGACACATGTAGCATATAAATCCAGGAACAATAATTCTCTAAGAATATATCTCCATCCCAATGGGACACTTCGAATAACACTACCTCTCAAGGCTACTAACATCTCGTCCCACACGACAGGTATACTAGCCTCTCTCTATGCCCGACTCAAAATAACCCACTCTGGGTCTCGAATTCCACTCACTATCCCTGGAACCCACAGTGCGGAGTTATCTTCCGAACTCCGTCACAATTCTTCACTTTCTCAGACCACGACCTTCTCCTGGTCCGGTCTAGACTCAACTCCCTCTCAGCTCGGAGTCCAAACATCAACTGCCTCCGTCAGTCTTTGTCCCTCTCTTTTCAACAATTCTATCCCCCACATTGCCTCCCACATAACACACAACCTCACTGCTCCAACTGTCTGCCTCACCTTTATTTTAGCAAACTGACTTCTTCTCAGCTCCCCCTTTCAATTACTGTCTTCTCATTTACGCCCTCTGGGGGACTTACTATCCACCCTATTTTATCTCGTGAACTGTTTATCTTGTACGGCCACTCACCTTAATGTCAATGACCACAGGCATGTGACACTACCCCACCCTCAAAAGAAAACATCCTTTTCAAATGTTGGGAGACTAAAACTTATTAAATATGTGACCCAGACACATTGCCTGGGTAGCCCTAAGTATGGCTGCACCTTACTCTAGCTACCACACTACATAATACATCAAATACTCATAGTATACTCCCATATTCCCCACACATAAATACAACCATCTTTCTATCTTGTGTACCAATGCATGAACTAATACATCACATAATAATAATACATCATAGAAAAGCATTATACTTATGTACCCACAGGTCTATTAATATCTTTAAGAAGACACAAGCTATTTGTGTACCGACCATATATCAGGTGGTTCTTTTCTTGCATCAACCCACCTCTGATTCCTGTCGATGCTGTGTCTACCTTTCATGTACCCATGACTCATGGTACCTCTACAATTACAACATCTGTTTGCTATCCCTAGCCCTGGGTCAGTAATGTCGCGAACACTCTTTTGACCTGACTCAACTTTCCTATCTGCATATTGTACTGTTACACTTGCGTCTCTGTTTAGTCTGAACTCTTTATTCAATCTTGGCCCATATATCTGGCACCTTTCTTTCTGCTGCATACGCCTTATGCCTATGTGCCCTGCACATGCACTATCCTGAGCTGTTCTAGTATATCGGTCTCTGTGTGCTAAAGGTACTGCTACTTGCCCACATGCAGTTCCGACATCTGAAAACCAGTGAGTGAAACCATTTTCTTCCTATCGAAGCTCCATCTACCCTTCTTTGATTTTCTATGTCTCACTTTACTACACCCCTGGAAACATTTGTCAAGAGTAGTATCTTGTCTCTGTGATTCCCTACAGCTACATTTGAGATCCATTCTCACCTGCTCAGCTGTCCTATCCTTGTCCTCAGTGTTTCCTTCAAGTGCCTCTTTTTCTTCAGCTATACTCTCTAATTTTGGTTTTCTTTTGGTAACTACCTCGTTACTATTTCCACTATGTTTTTGGTCCCAATAAACTACTTCCTCTTCTGTACACTCTTTAACTCCTATAACATTTCCTATGATGAGATCTGCCACTGGTGAGTCTAAAACACATGCTGTCACTCTTCCTGTTATGTATGGTGTTTTTACTGTTATCACGGCTATTGGGTAGATTTCTACTGTCCCATTAAATGTTATGGATCTAATCTTTTCCCCTGTATAATCCGAGGGTTGTACTAAACTCCTTCTCACCCCGATGGACGTACATCCGGAATCCCTAATTGTTAACGCTGGCCTATCATTAACAAACCCATGATGCATCTTCAGACTTCCTCCTTCATGGACTGCTGATCCTGCTTTCACTGTATGACCACATATTAAGACTGGCTGACCTCTTTTTCAAAAAGAGGTTTGCACCCACTACAATCTACATTGTTCAGCGTCTCAATTACTTGTGCTGCATTTGAGTGCTCTGTTTCTCTCATCCTACATTGATGGCTAACATGCCCATTCTTTCCACATTTGAAATAAGTAATCTCCCTTTTAGTGTTGTTCGTTGGTCCATCTGATGGTTGTGCATCACACTGTGCTGCCTTGTGTCTCCAGCTCCCACAATTCCAACATCCGGCATAATTTTGACGTCTCTGGAAGTTCCCTCTTCTATATGGGTACCGTCCTACTCTACCAACATTGTTTCCTCGGAAACCATTATCTTGAAGTTCTTGCTGCTCACTTTTCTGTGCTGAATCCACACTTTTCGCCCTTGGTCTAATGACTGGATTCTGGTCCTGTTTAGTGTACGCTGCACAGACTATTTCCTCACTCATTAGTTTCCCAATAGAACTGTTAGGATGTGCAGTCATATAGTTTTGCCCTAACTGAGACATTGTGTCTATGTCCTTTGGCTTCCGTTCCTCAAAGAACGCCATTAAATTAGAATTGCATGCAGATACTACCTTGTCTCTTAACATTAGATCTACTAATTTATTAAAATCTTTCCCTACTTCTGCAAGCTCCATCCATTTGTTAAATGTGTTCTTTACTGTGTTAACAAAGTCTGTGAAATCTTGATTTGTCTCTGGCACTAACTGTCTAAACTTTGTCCTATATCCATGCTCAGTGAGTTGGAACTTTGTCAGCAAACGTTGACGTAAGATAGTGTAGTTGTTCCTTTCTTCTACAAGTAAATTGAACATGGTGTCTAGTGCCTTGTCCGTAAGAAATTCGCCAAGTCGCATCCCATATTCTTTCTCTGGAATACCTAACGCTTTGGCTGATGCCTCGAACCTGGCCAAATAATTTTCAAGTTGGCCCCGGTCTGTAAAATATGGCAGTTTTAATCTCTGTGACGACTGTGACGGTCTTCTGCTTTCCTCACTTTGACCTTTCGAAGATAGTTCTAGTTTTCTTAACTCGATTTCAGTTTGCATCTGACACTTGATCTTCTCTTTCTCAATTTCCATTTCAGCTAACTTTACTTCCTGTAGACGTTTGTTTTCCATTTCAGCTAGTTTTACTTGTGTCTCTTTCTCTTCCTGTAGACGCTTGTTTTCCATTTCAGCTAGTTTTACTTGTGTCTCTTTCTCTTCCTGTAGACGCTTTGCCTCGCGTTCATTATGCCTCTCCTCTCTTTCCGTCTGTTTTTGTTCTTTTGCTTCGGCATACTCCTGTAACTCTTTACCCTTCAGGCCTATTCTTTCACCTGCTTCAATATAATCCATTAAAGTAGGCATCTTGTACTTGTGGACACGTTGCTGTCTGTCAGCCAACTATAAATGTAAAGACTCTGCTACTAGTCTTTGTGTGCCTTCAATAAGTACAATACCACTCCCTGTGTACGTAAATTCGAAGTGCTAATAATGTCACCCTGTACTCACCCAGTCACTCTATAAGCACGAGGTAGTGAGGTGGGAATATCAACTATACTCCCTCGTATATATATATATATATATATATATATATATATATATATATATATATATATATATATATATATATATATATATATATATATCAAATAACTGTAGAACAATTCCTGGAAATAGTTGTAAACATACATATATATACAGAAATGAATGATCCACACAAAATGCCACCTATTAAACGCTAGACGCATAGGCCGGTGAAACGCAGACGGATGATTACATAGAAATAAAAACCACTGACATAAACATGCCCATGAAAGACCATACCGTGCGCATAATATAAACTGACAGATACCATCTAGATAGAAGCTGTTTTAACATAAGAATTACAACAATACCATATATCCAAAGAAATCAAATATCGTATGTAACCGTAAAGAGAGAACAGTAAAAAGAACAAATATAAAATGAATAATGTATTGTACATAGATCTGACGATAGACACTTGGACACCGTGTATAATGTCGAGACGACCCAATGCCACAGCACAAAACAAACTGACTCGTCAGCTGCCTCTCAACAACATACAATATGTACCTAGACAATTTCACCTTGGCGCTGTCTCCCGCATTTCGAGAAACAATGCAAAAATATCCTACTTATTACGAACACTGGACCACATACAAATAATTACGTAACGCACAACAACAATACTTAGGACGATGAGAACAACAGAAGCAAACAAGGGTTGCCGCCACCAATGTGATGGTAGAATCTTACAAAAGTCCTTAGTTTGTTTTTAATAGTGTCCGAAAATCGCCTGGAAATGTCTGTCCGTTACTGTTTTGAAAAAAATTACGACGTTAGATTCCCACAATGAATTAATGTTCTGATGCACTGTCACTTTTTGTTGACGTGATGACACGATTTTCGACTGTCGTAAAAGTTGAAGATGATGATAATTATCCCAATTCCTTGTCTCTACACAGTCCGTAACGTTTTTGTAACCCTCCCTGTAGAGTTGGCCTGTGATTGTATAATGTATGTGAACGTTCTTGTTTTGCCAGAAATATTGGGTTTTCGTTGCGTTTTGGGGAGCCGAAAATACCTTTAAAATCAATGAATGTTTATCTGCGTAGTCACTGTCGCTTTGAAGTGATGGTATGGTTTCACTGTTGCTGACCAGGTTAAACCAACGAATGGCAGGAAATGATCACGCGCTTTAAATCCGCTTTGCAAGTCTTTTTTGGTGAAGAAATGCGCTCATACTCGCGAAGACGGCACCTGAATGACTGTTGTGGTTTGTTTCTCGATGATGACACACATACAAAGACGTTAAACGCAAATCCTAGTTTCAGTAGAAAAACAACGTGTTTATCTCGTTCTACTCTGGACAATTTCTCAGTAAAATTCCATTGTCCACGGCCTTGAACCCGCCGGTCATCTTTGTTTCTCTTTATCACAATAATCCGTGCAGAAACTTTTACTTTTCTGTGGAGCAACGATTGTCACCTTTGTGTGTTCCCCACACTTTACTCCTATAACTCCCCTCCTCCTGGCGAGTTTTAACCATGAATTACCCTCGTAACTCCCCTGGCGCCCCTTTCCGTCTTATTATCTGCACCGAACTCTGAAGACGCCGTACACACACACACATTCGCTGTCCACAAGTTCACCTGACCTTCACCTTTGGCGCCTGTCTATTTTTCGTGAACAACTGTCCTAAACAGCGCCGACTTATTGTCCGCTGTCCTCCAGACAGCTCTCTCAGCAGCGCAAAACCTTGTCTGTGTACTGTGAGTAAACCCCGCTGTCCCCTCTCCCTCTCAGGGTGGGCAATGGTTTTACATGTGGTGGCCTTTCGTGAACTCTCCGCTAGCCAATTCCCGCACAGGAGAAACACCAGTGTTTATATCGTGGACAGTCTTTCCCCGTCTACTCTCCCCACTCCGAGTGAGAAATGATATTTTTACCTGGTTTCTCGTGGACTCTGTATTAATTCTCCGACACTTTTGAAATGCTTTGTCTGCTGAAAATGGTGTTTATTCTTGACAGGAGAGCCCTCATCATTGTTGTTGTAATTGGGCATCCGACTAATGTCTCTGATGTTAGTATTCTTTCTAATCGACTAGTTCACAGATAAACGGAATGACAACAATGTCTATATTGTTCTTGATCGGACGAAGCCTCCAGAAATCTACTCTGACACAAAGTGAATTGACTAAGTGACAGATAGAGTGGCTATGGTTGTGTCTAGGGTATGTCCTTGTAAAAATGTGATGTTTAACAACAGATTAACCAAGATGCATCACCACCAAACACCAGTCAGTGAACAAGCGTTGATTGCGCACATAATATTCCTTTAATTCTGAATTAACAGAGACACATGTAGCATATAAATCCAGGAACAATAATTCTCTAAGAATATATCTCCATCCCAATGGGACACTTCGAATAACACTACATCTCAAGGCTACTAACATCTCGTCCCACACGACAGGTATACTAGCCTCTCTCTATGCCCGACTCAAAATAACCCACTCTGGGTCTCGAATTCCACTCACTATCCCTGGAACCCACAGTGCGGAGTTATCTTCCGAACTCCGTCACAATTCTTCACTTTCTCAGACCACGACCTTCTCCTGGTCCGGTCTAGACTCAACTCCCTCTCAGCTCGGAGTCCAAACATCAACTGCCTCCGTCAGTCTTTGTCCCTCTCTTTTCAACAATTCTATCCCCCACATTGCCTCCCACATAACACACAACCTCACTGCTCCAACTGTCTGCCTCACCTTTATTTTAGCCAACTGACTTCTTCTCAGCTCCCCCTTTCAATTACTGTCTTCTCATTTACGCCCTCTGGGGGACTTACTATCCGCCCTATTTTATCTCGTGAACTGTTTATCTTGTACGGCCACTCACCTTAATGTCAATGACCACAGGCATGTGACAACCGTGTTCATTACGTCTGCATCTGTGTGAAATCGTTGCTACGTGGGAGCTTTTTTTAAGAGGTCCAACAAATGAAAATCACATGATGACAAATCAAGAATATAGGCTGGATGTTGCAGTATTCCCCACTTCTTCCAAGCTAATGCTTCCTGCACAATCTTTGCAACATGCGGACGAGCATTATCGTGCAACAAAATCACACTGCGAGAAAGCAAGCCCGGTCTTTTATTCTTAATGGCTTTTTGCAGCTTGTCTAGTGTTTGAAAGTAGTGGGTAGAGTTGATATTGACACCAGGTTCTTTAAAGTCGGCCAAAATAGCCCTACATGGTCAAAAAATGCCCTCAGCATAACCTTACCAGCGGAAACCTGTATCTTGAATATTTTGGCTTTTGATGATCCAGCATGCTTCCATTGCATGCTCTCTCTTTTTCTGCTCGGCTCAAAGTGGTGACACCATGATTCATCGCCTGCCACTATGCGGAAGAGAAATGCATCACCCTCCACTCTGTAACGCAGCAATTGGTTTAAACACCATCCCATGCGTTCGTCTTTGTGGTGGTCGGTCAAAATCCGTGGTACCCACTGTGAACACACCTACCGATAATGCAGTTTCTTACAAACGACCTTTTGAATTGTCCCAATTGACACATCAAATTCTTTTGCTAACGAACGTATGCTTTGACAACAGTTCATTTGTACTGCTGCATCAATTTTGGCGATGGTTTTTTCTGTTGCAACAATATGCGCTTGACCCTGCAGTTGAAGATCTGTCGTGAACTGACGTCCTTTCCGAAACATTCGTGCCCAGTCTGTCACTGTTGTCTTCGTCACACATGTGTTACCGTACTCTGCCTGGATTCTTCAGTGAATGTCCACCGGTCGACATCCTTCAAATGAAAGAAACTGAATCACCGCTTTTTGAGCGTATTTGGACGGATTTGGGATCAATTCGGCCAATTTCTTGACAGTCAGAAACAGAACCTATGCATCATGGGATGATAAGCACGTGCACTTTTATTCATTTTTCAGTAATTATCACATGACTATGACATGATCATGTTCAACGTACGTAATTACGCGCGGTGCGACGCGAACAGATTTCAAATGAACGCCCCTAATATTATATTAGAGTCGACGCGTTTGCGCGTTCACGGCGACTAGCGAAAGAGGTATCTGGCGTCACGTAAAGTTAGGCCATGTATGTTACAGAGGCCTTTTAAAACCCACCCTCAAAGCGCATCCGATGTGCCGGCAGCCATCCAATCACCACTTAAGAAGGGAATAAAACGGACCATTGCTCCAGGCCCTGTAAAAAGAGTCTATGCATGACCTGGCTTCGCGAAGGTGTTAGTCAGAGAGTGTCGGCGCGGCCGAGCGGTGTGACGAGGTTACATCCAGTGGGTCCACATGGCGTCGCGGGCGTATTGGGGCCATGCGGCGCGGCACCCAAACCCTATCGTGTAATATGCCTATCTACGCGGGAGATCGAAAGGCGTCGAATGCGAGTGTCGGCAGAAGCATAGCACGTAGTCCCTAGGACGACAGAAGGGAAGAGGGCCGTCTCCGCACTTTCGGGCGGCAACTTGATTCTCTGTGTCTACATTCCTCTTAACTGTCCTTTAATTATTTATTCCGGGAGGAGGACCAACATTTAGGGGATGTTCTTCCTTCCTGGTGATGGGGGGGGGGGGGGGGGGGGGGGTGACAACGAGAAATGTGGGACAGAAGAGAGGGGGCGAATAGTCTTCTGAAATTGATCTAGCTGTTCCAGCAAACAGCTCCACGGTTCTAAATATTCACACCAGCAGGACCGGGTGATAGAACGGGGTAGAAAGGCACCTGTTACATGGAGGACGAACCATGTATTTGTGCTACCCGTAGCCTTTAAACCCAGGAGGGGGAAAAGACTAGAGTAGAGATACACACCTCTCCTATAGTAAGGAGGGAAAGAGGCGATTACCGAAAGATGGTTTCTCAGCTATCTGGGAGGGAGAGCCCATGGAGAAACGGAGGTCGATAAGAACAGGAACAGGGTTCGGCAGAGAAGCCGTATGTCCCTATCAGGTGTCACAAAGCCTGTCACCGATGCCTAAACTTTCTGATGGTGAAAGATAGGGGTGAGAAAGAGTGAGAGTTTCAGGTGACTTCCGGAAACTACCTGTGACTGATCGACTGAACCTGTCCGAGCTGCATCCTAGATCTACTTGACGAAGCGGTTCCAGGAGCTGTCTGACCGATAAGAGACCCGGTTCACTACAGCCAACATCATTACAGATGACGAAGGTTACAGGAACACAATTATGTATGTATCATGTTGTGTTTCTGAAGGCTTTTGATACTGTTCTTGGGTATGCGTGAGATGATGTTACGTGTTGCTCTCACTAGGTCCTATTGTTACAGAACCTACCTTCGATTTGGATGTCGACTAGATCTTGTGCCAGGCGAGAGACGGAAGAACATGGCAAGAACTCGAAGTAACCAGCAGCGTGAACTCCCCATAGTTGGAGCAGAGCCCGGAAGTTCTGTGTGAGAAGTTCCTACCATGTCCAAGTCTTCTCCGGCTGATCTGATCGTCGAGTACCCGGCACGGATTAGCCATCCCCATATACTACCTCCACAGAATGAAGGTAGCATTGCCTATTGCTTGTGATATCAGGTCATTGAGGCCCAGAGACTGTGTTGTTCGCAGAGACTAGGTCTAGCCTGAGACCTGATGTTATTCAGAGCCGCAGAGCTCCAACGCCATTAACTTGAGTCCTACATCAGAGACTTGACACGCATTGCCAATTGCAGCCGTCCATGGCTGGTATGTGAATGTTGATCGTACATGATGAACTGCAGAGACTTTGTACAATGCTTCGTGTTCCTAAAGGCCTTGTGAACTGTGTGCCAGATTCCTGGATGACGTTTTCATCCACTGCAACCTGACCAGCTAGGGGTCATCTTAGTGGGTTGCCAGACCTTGAAGTAGTTCCCAGCAGCGACTATCCAGGCTAGAGGTCACGTCAGTCTGACCCAGTCAAGGGATCATCTGTCCTGGCCGGGTGAGAAGACAAATACAGCAGACCAGGTGGACCATGCAGACAAGGTTGAACCTACCCGTGCAGATCCTGAGTCTTCCTAACTTCTAAACTTCCTCCCTTCACCTATACCTATCTTCTTTGACTCTCTTGTACAAAATACATACATGTTTTGAATTTGTTTGACAAAAGCAGAGTTGAGTCATGTGGTCTGTATGGAGCACTAGAGTTTAGCTTCCGGAGGTTGAGAGTGTATGGAAAAGCGGAGTCCGGGGACCGGAGGGGTTGTAGAAAGCAACTGTACCCACTCCCGGAACATATCCCGTGTAATAGAATGTAATGATGGTTCCGCAAACCCCACGGACGTTGTTACAAGTGGCAAGACAAAATCACAAATACTGAAGTAGAGTTAACCTACCTGCGTCGTGTTCTG
Source organism: Cepaea nemoralis (assembly GCA_014155875.1). Lineage (NCBI taxonomy): Eukaryota > Metazoa > Mollusca > Gastropoda > Stylommatophora > Helicidae > Cepaea > Cepaea nemoralis. Next base: position 32,813 of record JACEFZ010016699.1, read on the forward strand.
GACTTCACACCGTCAGAAGTGCTTCTGTAACACACAAGCCATGTAACGGGTTCCAACTGTAACCTATTTCATCAGTAGGTTTTTATATGGGCACTGACAACTGGCTGTGTGTGTATGCGTGTACGTTTGTTGTTGTTTTTGTTGTTGTTTTTGTTGTTGTTGTTGTTGTTGTGTGTATGTGTGTGTCAATGAGGAAGCATTACGCACTGAGCCTTCAAGTGGTCAAAATATGTAACTTTTGCTGTTGCTATTGCGTTGGAAGGTCAAAATATGTAAGTAACTGTTGCTATTGTGTTGAGTAGGTCAGGCTGAAAGGTTTCCGAGCCAGGTCAATGTCACCTACAGTCTACAGCCAGATAGCCGAGTCACTGAGGTATTTTTGCTCCAACTATTCAGAAGAAGAATTACAGGCCTTAAACATTACAGAAACGGCGCAAGAAATACAACTTGTCGATGGCAATAAGTTCATCTACCACATAGATGAATTTGCAGTTCCGCAAGCCCTCAACTGTGACAAACAACTGTCACTGAAAAAACTAAAAAAACTAAACGCATTGAATACTAACAGAATAGTAGTACTGCGGTGGAAACTGACATATTGTGGCATAACAAGAAACTGAGAACAAACAAATTGTTAAATGATGTGATAACACACGAACATACGAATCAATCTATAATCTTCATTGAAAAGAGAACCGACATCTTGGCCGTTAAGAAGGAATCCCACTACAGAGACATTCACAACTATATTCGTCGTGTAAAACAGGTTATCTTGTTCCGTCTCTGAACAGTAAACAGAAAATTAGACAATCTTTTACGAACACTCAAAATGGTTCTTTCATCCATGTGCACGGGTGTACAAACTACACAGACAGAAGAACAGATCCTTAAAAATGGACACATGATAATTTAATTGCGGTATCATCTCTAGTCACTCAATACGCACATTAAGGCACAGCTGTTTGGAAGCTTTCGCGAACTTCATTAACAAAATACGAAATAATAACAGGACTCCTTGTGTACACATTATTAACCAGCAGCTGAAGAAAATAGAAAGAAATTAAATATAGGGTAAGAAATAGATTCATTCTACTTTCCTGTCCATTTCCATTTCGTTTATAAATTATTTACCCTATGCCTCTGTAAATAATTCCTTGTCTTTACTAATATTACACATTACACCGACTTCCATACAAATATGAATATGCCGTGCGTCGTTACCCGAATTGACGTGCATTACTGTAAAACAAGTTTATTAGTGTGAATTCAATATATTTTCGCCAAAACATCAAAGACATTTCGCTGTATTCCATTATTTCAGTTGCCTTAGGACCTATCCAAGACATATTCCTTGGGTGGGAGTAAATATATGACGGCAGGAAAAATTTCGTTTAAAAAAAGGAAAG
>JACEFZ010016700.1:0-43449 GCA_014155875.1 Cepaea nemoralis
CCGCAGCAACATCGTTACGGCACCCGGCGGACAAGAGTTGTCGGCTGGCGAGATTCTTACCTGACACGCGACCAGCGCTGACGACAGACGCACGCAAAGCCACGTGACCCACCAGAGGCAGTGGACAGTGTGCGTGATAGCTCAGACCAAGGCTGGGACTGGACTCTGAACGGACGTGTGTGACGAGAGCAAGGCGTTTGTGTGAATCTCCGTGGTTGTAAGCTGAACGACTGATATCTTGAGCGCCAGACCTATGAGCTGTAATGTGGTTGTGAGTTATATGTTGTACATTGCTGTAATTATCGTTATGTATTTAATGTGGCAATAAATCCATAGAACGTGTGTTGCTGTGTCTTACGTCGAATCACGTTGTACTTGTATTGTCTCACATGTGTTAGCCAACGAGCCTAAGAGAAGATCCTGACAGTGATGTATGATCTAAGGTGATGTATGATCTAAGCTGAAGTATGATCTAAGGTGATGTATGATCTAAAGTGATGTATGATCTAAGCTGAAGTATGATCTAAGGTGATGTATGATCTCAGGTGATGTATGATCTAAGCTGAAATATGATCTAAGGTGATGTATGATCTAAAGTGATGTATGATCAAAGCTGAAGTATGATCTAAGGTGATGTATGATCTAAGGTGATGTGTGATCTAAGGTGATGAATGATTTAATGTGATGTATGATCTAAGCTGAAGTATGATCTAAGCTAATGTATGATCTAAGGTGATGTATGATCTAAGCTGAAGTATGATCTAAGGTGATGTATGATCTAAGGTGATGTGTGATCTAAGCTAATGTATGATCTAAGCTAATGTATGATCTAAGCTAATGTATGATCTAAGGTGATGTATGATCTAAAGTGATGTATGATCTAAGGTGATGTATGATCTAAGGTGATGTATGATCTAAGCTAATGTATGATCTAAGGTAATGTATGATCTAAGCTAATGTATGATCTAAGGTGAAGTATGATCTAAGCTGAAGTATGATCTAAGCTGATGTATGATCTAAGGTGATGTGTGATCTAAGGTGATGAATGATTTAAGGTGATGTATGATCTAAGCTGAAGTATGATCTAAGCTAATGTATGATCTAAGGTGATGTATGATCTAAGCTAATGTATGATCTAAGGTGATGTATGATCTAAGCTGATGTGTGATCTAAGCTGATGTGTGATCTAAGGTGATGTATGATCTAAGCTGATGTGTGATCTAAGGTGATGTATGATCTAAGCTGATGTGTGATCTAAGCTGATGTGTGATCTAAGGTGATGTATGATCTAAGGTGATGTATGATCTAAGGTGATGTATGATCTAAGGTTATGTATGATCTAAGCTGATGTATGATCTAAGGTGATGTATGATCTAAGCTAATGTATGATCTAAGGTGATGTGTGATCTAAGCTGAAGTATGATTTAAGCTGATGTGTGATCTAAGCTGATGTGTGATCTAAGGTGATGTGTGATCTAAGGTGATGTGTGATCTAAGGTGATGTATGATCTAAGGTGATGTGTGATCTAAGGTGATGTGTGATTTAAGCTGAAGTATGATCTAAGCTGATGTGTGATCTAAGCTGATGTATGATCTAGGCCGATGTATCCTGCTACAATGCACTGAACTCCACGTGGTGTTCTCTTTGCCATTAGATTAGCAGAAAGATTCAGTTATTTAGATTAAACGTTTTGAGGACAAGCTTATGGAACCTCTAGTCATTGGCTGATGCTCACTGACTAGACTCGTACATTCATCATTATCATGTGCCTTGCCAGCTGTCGTAAGCATTCATATCTCTCCAAAGATCTCAGCCTACGGTATTCACAATCAAATGTGTTGATGATATCCCACCATGCCACTGTCTCAGTCCATCCAGCATGCAATCATCAGTGTTTTCCAATGCCCCTCTTCTAACTACGTGATCAAAGAATGATGTTTTTCTCCTTCTAATAGTTGTATACAATGTTCTAGTGGCATTAGCCTATATCAGGCAATCGTTATTAGCAACATTCATCATCATCCACATCGCTATTGCTTCTAAACTGTTGTAACTTATTTATCCATGTTCTATGATTCACTGCCGAGTAAGACAGGTTCTATATAACTGTCGCAATCCAGATAGAGTAATTATGATGGAAAGTTCATGGCCAGAGTTGCTGTGCCAAATCGGACAGAATAACGTCTCATTCAGGCATGAGGCAGCTTAGCAACAAGTCATCCAGCTTAGTGACAAGTCATATAAGTTGAGGTGTATTTACAAGTATTTGACATCACTTGGACAGTATCAACTACACATCCCGTATTTCTACTCCAAGTGTATTTTCAATGAACATTGTACTTGAGGACGTGTGTGCTATGTAAATGGGGATCATCTGAGAGATTGAAAGTCCTGTGTTTGATGCGAGAGGATATTAATGATTATTTGATGCAAGAGGAAATTAATGATTGTCAACAGTGGTACCCTACAATTGAGTTGTGTCTTCAAGTATACATAACGACTACTGTATGCTAGCGTTTGGGACAGCACTAGGTCATAACAGAGAGAGAGAGAGAGAGAGAGAGAGAGAGAGAGAGAGAGAGAGAGAGAGAGAGAGAGAGAGAGAGAGAGAGAGAGAGAGAGAGAGAGAGAGAGAGAGAGAGAGAGAGAGAGAGAGAGAGAGAGAGATTATAGTGTGTCAAAGCTTACCACGAGCTGGACTGTATAAAGGGCCATTAATCACTCTGTCCACATGAACATAAGTAAGAGTAAGTGATTCATCTGGCTGTGAAGGTTTGTTTGGTTGTGTATTCTCAGAAATAAACTATATGTCAGCGGCCACCGGAGTTGCGTTAAATGCATTAATTTCAGCATCTGCCAGGCAACCGTGTGGGTGAGCCAGGTTTTGTGTTTAAGTCTGATCCATGTCATAACCCCTCTAGAAATACATAATACTCTATTGGTATCAAGTGTTAATTTTATTTCTTGTGATTTTGTTTCAGATATTGCCATTCAGGGATTTAAAAAAAAAAAAAAAATCTGGTTGCAATGTTGCTTGAAAATGTTTACCTGGAACCTGAATTTTCAAATTCAGTTCTAGAAATATTTTGTAGTTTAATATTCTGTGTCCCCTATTAGACATGTCAATTACTTGTGTTTAAAATGAATACTGTACATGTTTTTGTTGTTTATGTTTCAATTTTCCATGTATCGTGAAATCGGAATGATAAATATGCATTATACAGGTTTGCACCATTGCAAGCCAACTTGTGATTTCTGGAGCGATTTGTTTACCTCAACATTAATGTTCTTGTAAAATGACCGTAGTGTTATTTATCTTGTTTTCGATAGCGGCTCATCTACCGATAAGTCACGTGCACATCATGCGTCACCAACTCTGGGGAGTCGAGAGAGTTGTTTTATGCTTATTTAAACTGTAGAAAATCAATGGAACATATCAGTGTAAATTGACAGGTGCAAGTAAATAACACAGGGTACTATTACAGATTTCTTCTGAAGTGGGTCGACATTGCTTGAAAATGTACCAGGCAGAGAACGAAGGCGAGACGCCAGCCAATCAAAGTGCTATTTGTGATTTTCAAGATGATATTGATCAGCATAAAATGAATTATTGTGATATAGTTGCATATCCTTTACTAGACGTCACAGCATGTTTTGGAAAGATTATGTTCAGTAGTTTGCCATTGCTTTCTGTATGTGATCTAGATGACAATGGAAAATTTATCATTGAAGATCATCATCATCATTTTCAATGTTTACCATCACGTTTAACATTCCAGTGCTTGATTAATGGCACAGGATAGTGTCATTCCATGTGATTGTACAAAGTCTTTAATTTTGTCGCTTCAATTGCTTCTAGGGATCTTGTTCTCATATAAGATCTTCATTGATTTAGCACCATTGCTGTTAACTGATGCTGTTGCACTTAAGATAGTGTTCCTACATTTCCTCAGTCACGCAAATGAAACATCCATACAAAAGTACAGGCTCTATGTAGCACCTCAACACTCTTTTTCTCGTTTCAATTGACATCTTTGTATTGGTCAGTATGTTTTTCATCTTGCTAAAGGCTACTTTCGCCATGGCGATTCTTGATCTAATCTCTTCAAGGCATCTCCCATCAGAAGTGATGACTGTTCTGAGATAATTGTATCAATTCACTTGTTGAGGAATATTCGCATTTACTTGTACATTACATTGTGGTACTTCTTTCTTCCTATGACGACCATAATCTGTGTCTTTGTACAATTTAATTCTTACCCCAGTTGTTCACTGTGTGCAACAACCGCATCTACTAATTGTTGCAGATCCTGCTCATTGTCTGCAATCAATACTGTATCCTCTGCATATCTAATGTTATTGATTTTTCGTCCTCCAATGATGATCCCATTTAAATCTTCTACATTTAATGGCAACATCCTGTAAAGAATATTCACCTAACTGTTACGTTATATTGCACTTCATCTTACCTTGACCTACACTGACTTCAGGTTGTTCTGTCTTGACACTTGATAGAAGTTTATTCTCCATCTTATGTCTACAGTCAGTCTGAAAGGATTTGTAAGTTACATTTATATACAAACATAAACTATATAAATGGATTTGATACTTTGTTTTTCAAGATGATTCATTCATTCATTCATTCATTCATCATTCATTCATTCATTCATTCATTCATTCATTCATTCAGTAGCATGTACTTTGCAGAACCTCGCTCCCATAACAACCTTCCGGAAAACCTCTCGATCATAAGCAAGATGTCCCGCGTCCTATACACCCATCTGGAGATCATCCGCCACATCCTGCACCCATCTTCTCTTTGGCCTTCCTCTTCCTCTTTTCCCAGGCATATACCCCTCCATTATTGTTCTCTCCAAACTTTCGTGACGTTTCAAGCGACCAAAATATTTCAATTTTCTTTGTTTTATCGTTTTTAATAGCCAACCTTCTTCAATAATCAGCTCTTGAAGTATTTGTTCTTTTCTTTACCCAAGATATTCTTAGAACTCGTCTATAACATTTATTTTCAAAGGCATGTATGCGCTGCTCAGTTTGTTTAGTAAGTGTCCAGGTCTCACAGGCGTATGTTGCAATGGGAAAGATGCATGCTCTTAAAAATCTAATTTTTGTAGTTCTGTCTGTCCCATTCCATAATTTATTCAGTTGTTTTAGCCTTTGCAGAGCAATTGATAGTCGTCGTTTAATTTCTTTCATTGTGTCACCATTGTTGGTAATCAATGACCCAAGATATTCAAAATTGTCCACCACCTCCAATTTTTCCTCATTAACATACATTTATGTCTCCGTAGTGGTTTTATCTGTATGCATTATCTTTGTTTTTGCAATGTTGAGGTACAAGTTGTGATTTTCACTATTAAATTGGGTTGAGGCTATTAGGTTTTATATACCAGTCTGTGTTGTGGATAGCAATACTGTATCATCAGCATACCGAATTTCTGGTATGTCAAGACCACCGATATTTAGGGCATCATATAGCTCCCTAATTATATCATCTCTTACATTTCTCATTATATTTTCGGCGTACAGGTTAAACAAATAGGGGGACAGCACACATCCTTGACGGACTCATTGTTTGAAGCCAGACCAATCTGATGTCTCGCCATCTATTCTAACCGCTGCTTGTTGGTCTAGATAGAGCATTCTTATCAGTTGTATTACATTTTGTGGAAAGCCCATATTCCCTCATGATTTCCCAAAGTTTCTGATGTTGTACACAGTCAAGTGCCTTTGAATAATCCACAAAACATGAGAATAGGTTTACATTAAATTCTCTGTACTTCTCTATTATTAAACGCATATTGTGATCTCTTGTCCCTCTTCCTTGTCTAAATCCAGCTTGAACCACGTTAATTTATTCTTCCATTTTCTTACGAAGTCTTGTCATTATGATTGTTAGTATAATTTTACTTGCAAGACTGATCAGGGCAACAGTTCTATAGTTGGTGCATAATTTCAGGTTGCCCTTTTTTGGTATTGGAATGAAGATAGTTCTCTTCCAATTTATTGGCCATATACCATATTTCCATATCTTTTTACATAATGCGTGATAGATTTGTATGCTTTCTTCTCCTCCCGCTTTAATTAGCTCAGCTGGTATCTCATCACATCATCCAGGTGATGATCCATTCTTCAGGTTCTTTATTGCCCATGCACTTTCATCTAATGAGGGTTCAGGTTCTGTCTCTGCTGTTGTTGGCTCATGTATCTCATTCATATCCTCACTGTCACTCATATCATACATTCCACTGCAATACTCCTGCCATCTTTCTAGAATTTGTCCAGATTCTGTTAAGGTATTTCCCATCTTGCCACATATAACATTCAATTGATGTTGAACATTTCTTGTCAATAACTTCATTTATGTGAACATTTCGTAATCTCTTCCAGTCTTATGATATTGCTCTATTCTGGTACAACAATCTTGTATATATTGATTTTTGTCCTTTTTTGTGTTCTTTCTTAATTCTCGAGTTAAAGATTTATACTTCATCCTCCTGTTATCGGATTCACCTCCTTTCTGTTTCAGTTCCCTTCGTTGTTTTAATAATTCTAACGTGTCTGATGTAATCCATGGCTTTAGTTGCTTTTTCTTGGTCGGAATTAAATCTTTGGCTGCAGTTATCAAGATATCTCTTGCTTGTACTGCCAGTTCATCAGGTGTCATTTCCTCTTGTACAGACATCAAGACCCCAAAACGATTCCTAACTTCTACAGTGTATGCATCTGGTATTTTTGTGAGATCAAATCGAAGTGGCCTTGAACCTCGGTCAAGACGCCATAAGCAAGATCAGAAGAAGAAAACTAACTTCCTCCCGCAGGAGACAAGAAAGATAGTTGCAGCCACCATGGTGGAATGGAAAGGTCGAGAAGGCATGGCTGGGAAAGAGGCAGGCTGTCAAAGACTGGCAAAAAGCCAGAAAGGCTAACATGCCACAGGTTGAGTTGGCGAACCTGAAGACTGAGGTCCATAGGACGATGACTTTATTCAAATCCTGCGCCAACCAGTCCAAGGCCGAGAAATGGGACGAGTTCTACAGGAAGGTGTGCTCCGAGCGATCTCTTACGACATTATGGCGCCTCCATAAGAGCACGAACGGTGCTGCACAACTTAGGGGTATTCCAGACTTTCAAGGCACAGACCTCACATGGAAAAAGTCGGATGCGGATAAAGGTAAGGCCTTTCTTGCACGCTACCTAGAGCAGACTGACCAGAAAGACGAGCCCGCCAGACAGACGACCACAACGACACTCTCTCAGTTGTGCGAGGGGGTCGGGACAGACGAAGAATGCGTAATCACAGCTGAGACAATACGTGCGATGCTCAAGAAATCACCAAACACCGCCCCAGGCCCAGACGGCATCCAATATGGTGATCTACTGGTGATGTCAGATAATGACATGGAAGAACTGGTCAGAGAATTCAACACCAGTATCCAGAGGGGTCAGATCAAAGAGGAATGGCTACACAGCTACTTGCTGCCGCTGCCAAAACCGAACAAAGACCATTCCAAGATAAGCGGCTACAGAATTATTAAGGTGGAGAAACACTGCTGGCAAGCTACTGGAGAAAATTGTAGCACACAGACTTGCTTGTGACTTTGGAACATCTCGGCTGCTTCCCGCCCACACTTGGAGGATACAGACGTAACAAAGAGTCATGGCTGAATGCGGCGGTCTTTGCTCAAGTTGTTTACGAAGGATTTCAGGTCAGAGAAGAGACATGTGCGGCCGCCATAGACTTAGAGGACGCATACAATAGAGTATCCTTCGAGCACTTGATGCAAACCCTCCTCAGACTGAAAGGGCACCCTCACCTTGTACGATGGATAGCTGCAGTTCTGCTCCATAGGAAGGTGGTGCTAAGATGTGGGAGTTGGTCTTCTGAGCCGTTAACGATATGTCAAGGATTGCCGCTGTCACCAGTACTATTCAACGCGTATAGGGTGCGGATTACTGAACAACAGTTGGATGGGAGGGGTAGGACTCTGTCATTTGCTGACGACATTCTCGTGTATCGACAGGCGGTTGCCAATGATATGCAGGGCGAACTAGATCGAATTTCCTCATGGTGTGCTGGTGTCGGTGCCCTTGTCAACCCTGTAAAGGCATCGGTTACTTGGTTCTCCCTAAACAACCATATTGTGAAGACAGACCTACCGGCAGTAAGAATGGATGGGAGCATTTTGAGTAGAACCCAGTCAATGACATATCTTGGCGTGAGGCTTGATCGTAGCCTGTTCTTCAGAGATCATGTCGATTATGTCATAACGAAAGCTCGAAGAGGTTTGTCAGCAATGAGAGTCATGGCGACTGCCAATATCGAGCAAAGACTGCTAATACTTCTGTTCCAAGGACTGGTGCTTTCACCCATCGAATATGCCCTGGCCACCCTCACTAACAGCACTACACAGATTGGAAGACTTGAAAAAGGTACAAAACGAAGCCATGCGCATCATTTTGGGCTGCACGAGAGACACAAGCTCTGTAACAATGAGATACCTCCTTGACTTCCCGACAATGGAACACAGGATCAAGATCTGGAGAGCTCGTGCATACTTAAAAATAAGAGCAGATGAGCAGCAACCTCTCCTCCTCTCATCTCATCATGTTCTTCATGTACCTTGCGGTGTCGAGGTAAAGTATAAACATCGTGAGAGTGCCCGATGATGGGCTTCATATATCGATATTCCCATGGACCATGCTATTCCCTCCGTCCAACGTTTACGTGGTCGGCCTCTTCCTCTGTTTCCCTCTCCATGACGCCATATTCAGAGAAACGGGTGACAGGCTAAAGAGAGGCAAATGATGGATGGGTCGGGCGGAAGATGTCGTCAGACAGGTCTGCAGTCTTACCAGTATCAACCCCGGCAAGGAATGTGTGCCGGTGCCTCCAGCTTTTAAGTGCACTTTCTCCTGCATTATCACACTCGACAGACGGTGCAGAGATCAGAACCGTGCCGCTGTCAATGCAGAGGTAAACGCGCTCATCTATGAACACTCAGATAGCCCCGAAGTGCTCATCTATACAGATGGATCTGTTGTAAAGCAGCAGAGAAGTGCGTGGGCATTTACAGCCCGTTCAGCGGGCCGAACCGTTCAAGAATCCAGTGGTGCCCACTCTATGACCACGAGCAGCATGACGATGGAGATGATGGCAGTTACACAGGCTTTCATATGGCTGGAATCACAGCATTATACCAACGTGTGTGTACTAAGTGATTCAATGAGCATGATTCAGAAGGTCGAAGCTGGATGTGTACATAGACAATGGACTGAGTCGCTGCAGCACACAATGCCACGCCGGTGTAATACTTATGTCCTTATTTTCACAATGGCATGAGTGCTGTCGTACTAGATTTTAACGTCAGCACTCGTCATTAGGGACGGGAGAGACAGACTGGTCGCTTATGCCTCCAATATTTAAACCTACACAATATGAGGGTCCTAATACTTTACAAGAAAGTTCCTGCTATAGCACAGTGGTTTTTTTTTTCAGCCATTGTTTGTTGGGCACGTTATGAGAAGACAACAACTGGAACATGTGAACATTGGACAGACTTATGGACTGAGACTTAGGGGAAGACACAGAGAGAGAAAAGATTATTGACCGTTCAGCTTCATGGCACGGAAGGGAGTCAATACACGAACTGGTGCATGCCGCTGGAGAACGCAAGATGTAGAGAAGCATGATCGCCAACGCCAGCCAGGAAGGCACCTGATGATGATGATGTGTAAAGGGTCGCTTACTTTGTTTCACCTTTTGTCAGTGAAGGCTGGCTGTCTGAATACCACTAAATGTCTGCGGTGGAATGATTTTATGTGAGGGATAGCCGTCCCTATTACCAGTGTCCTTCGCCATCATGCTACCTCTCTACGACTTATGAGGTACTTCTAATTTGCCTTCTCAAGAAAAGGACGAGAAGTAAACATTTAAGTTCAACTGACCGACCAACGTTGAAATGAAATGAATACTTCTCGGTCAGGAAGTTAAAATTAAAGCACTTTAAACATCATAGTCACCTTCCAATAACTTACAGCAGATTAAACCTCATAGACACACCATCCAATAACTTACAGCAGATTAAACCTCATAGCCACACCTTCCAATAACTTACAGCAGATTAAACCTCATAGCTACGCCTTCCAATAACTTACAATAGATTAAACATCATAGCCACACCATCCAATAACTTACAGCAGATTAAACCTCATAGCCACACCTTCCAATAACTTACAGCAGATTAAACCTCATAATAGTTGGTCGTGCATCGAAGTACACTTGTTCCTGCAGCGAGGCGCCGTCGTCATTTTGGATCCGACAGGTTCGATCCCGGTTGGTAACTATTATAGCTTTCAAATTTTATGTTGTCTAGTGCGTCTTCTAATCTCTATTTCCTTCTTCTTCTTCTGTGAGTGCCAAATAATACTATGCGTGTCCGTTTTATGTAAACCTCATAGCTACACCTTCCAATAACTTACAGCAGATTAAACCTCATAGCCACACCTTCCAATAACTTACAGCAGATTAAACCTCATAGCTACGCCTTCCAATAACTTACTACACAAGACATTACTTGAGATCAATACTAGGTTATTTGATTGGTCAGTTTTGTTTCCATCGCATGCGATTGACCGGTTATTCCTAAGTGTCCTGTGGTTGACCCATTGATCCACAAAAGACGTGAGTACAGGAAAATCAATTAACGGCCATGTTTTAATTACGGGTCGCGTTAAAATACATGATACATGTTTTGTCTAGCTGGCGTTAAGTCTGAATGTTAATTAACAGTCGAATCAGGTTATAGTTTCACAAGCGAGATGTTATACAAGCGGATAGTTAGTTAGTATCAAGTCGTTTCTCTCTGTGTGTGTGTGTGTTTGTGTGTGTACATGTGTGTCTGTGTGTGTGTACATGCGTGTGTGTGTACATGCGTGTGTGTGTGTGTGTGTGTCCAGGACATCACAGTCAATCCCAGCATTTATTTTTTGGTCCTGGTTTTCAAGGCAATTTTATGTTAAGTTGTTTTGCCATAACATCTGAACGGCAGACGCACATATCACATATCAACGCAATATGACTCCCTCCCAAATAGTATATTGCAGGTTTGGAACCCTTCAGAAGCTTTAGCTGAACCCCATTATTATTATGCTAGTCCGGCAGATTCCTTCACAAACCACCGCCTACCACCTGTGAGGGATCTAGCCCGACTCATGTACGTTAGAACAAAACACCATTAACTACGAGAAGGAACGGCTGCAGTAGAATATAATAATAGGAAATACAAACAGTTAGGTATGGGCAGCTCCTGCGAAAAGATGAGGCATAGTAAACAAGGACGCAGTGTACACATCTTACGTCATTAGGTAACCATTTTTTACTCACGGACACTACTGGTGCTGTGTAGTGCAAATACAAATTAAGACGTTGTCAACAAACATCAATGATTGAATCCTGTGTATGATTCATGAACGCCTACACCACATTGCATGCATGGTACAGCCGGCTCCGTGGCGAAGATTTTACGGACGCGATTCGTAAGCCCGCTTACCCACGTTCGAAACACAGCTACGACCGATTTGGCAGCAGACTGTGTTGCGCTTGGTGGTAAAGAGTTGGCATGGGAACCGGTCGTTCAGAAAGCAATAGCAAACTACTGTACGTAAACTTGCCAACAGCAGTAAAATGCTGGTGTTGACAGCGATATCCTGTAAAAAAAAAAAAGGATTTAAAACAAAGGAGATAGTCAAGAAGAAACAAGTGAGAAGTAGACGGCAAAATCGTGAACCCTAGAGGAAAGGGTAGGCAAAGATCTAAACAAAACAAACAGTAAAATAGTAAACGACTCCTTGTGACGCCAAAAGCCATTGATGTATATCGTTGAAATGGTTAGTCGCATATCCTTTTACATGACGTTGCAGTCAGCCCAATATTTTTTGTTACCGGTTGTCACATCTTTGCAAGTTTACATGTAGTAGTTAAAATTTTAGTAGTTTAATTGCTTTCTAAACGACCGGCATCCATATCATTTCGATAAAAACCAACGCAAGGCAGTCTGCTGCCAAATCGACCACAGTTGTGTTTCGAACAAGTCATGCGAGATTACGACGATCTGCGTCCATACCCTCTTATGTATGTAGTGCTAGTCCATATATTTAGATCAATCGATGATCGTAGTCTACATCAAAGATCATCTGCGACGAGACCAAGAGGACGTCCAAGAAGAAAATGGATTGACGACATCAAAGACATTGTACAATCACACGGAATGACACTATCCAGTGTCGCCCACAGACGCTGGAACGCAAAGTATTCCTCCTCACGCTCTTGACGGCAGAAGTGGAAGATGATGATGATGATAATGATGATGATGATGATGATGATGATGATGATGATGATGATGATGATGATGATGATGATTGTACAGACCAAATAGAGCCAGAAGAAGAGGCCAACCATGTAAACCAAGGACAGGGTGAATAACAGGGTCCATGGGAATCTCGATAGATGAAGCCCATAAGCGGGCATTCTCCCGCTGTTTATACTTCACCTTGACACCGCAAGGTACAAGAGGAACAAGAGATGAGATGACATGAAGTGAGATGAGATGATATGAGATGGGATGAGAGATGACTGTTGTTATCAATAGAATGGCGGCAGTATTTACTTCCGATGACAATTTCTGGTACCCGCTTCATCAAGGACCAACCTTGTAAGTGAAGTAATTTAAGGGCCAATTTACAAGCACCACATTAGGGCACAGACTCGTAGATTCATATTTTCATAGACCAATTGGCGCTGTGTGGGTGATGCAGCAGTATCAAATCGAACGCCTTGACTTCCCAAGAGATACTATGGTGCCCAATTTAGGCCTGGTCGCCCACGCCAATTAAACAACTTGGAATTCTCTCCGATGAGTTTCGGATCCACGACCATCGGACTGGCAGACGAGCGCCTTTCCACATCTTTATGCCGGCTTATCTGGTGATGAAAATGAGTATAGTAATGATGCTGACGATGATGCTGAAGATGATTATGGTAATGCTGACTGTGGTGATGATGATACAGGTGAAGGTCATCTCTGGAGCTTCGGAGTTTGTAATCTGTGTGATTCCTTAGTCAAGCGGCTTGCGATCTGCGGAGAGAGACAGTCACAAGGGTAATACCAGATGCAATGAAGCCGATCTTCTGGCTTTCTGCGGAGAGAGACCGGGACACATGGAGTAAGACTAGATGCAATGAAGTCGGTCTTCTGGCTTTCTGCGGATAGAGATCTGGACACATGAGGTAACACCAGGTGCAGTGAAGTCCAGCCTTTGGCTTTCTACGAAGAGAGACTAAGACACATGGGGTAACATCAGATGCAATGAAGTCCAGCCCCTGGCTTTTCCACGGAGACAGACAAAGACACATGAGGTAATACCAGGTGCAATGAAGTCCAGCCTCTGGCTTTCTACGAAGAGAGACTAAGACACATGGGGTAACACCAGTTGCAATGAAGTCGAACTACTGGCTTTCTGCTGAGAGAGACCCAGACACATGGGGTAACACCAGATGCAATGAAGTCGAACTACTGGCTTTCTGCTCAGAGAGACCCAGACACATGGGATAACACCAGATGCAATGAAGTCGAACTACTGGCTTTCTGCTGAGAGAGACCCAGACACATGGGATAACACCTGATGCAATGAAGTCGATTCTCTGGCTGTAGTATCTGTGGTGGTGTGTGATCATGGTGTTATAAGAATATCGTGTGACTGTAGACGACATTATATATTTTTTGGGGTTTTTTTTTTAATGGGTGAGGTTAGGGGGGCGGGGGACGTTCGCTTGCTATGAACTCAAGCGTAGTCCATATACATGCTTCAACTTCTTGTGAACTGGGCGATTTCTGCGTGTGGATTAATTTCCCTTATTACCAGTGTCCCTCTCAAACAGACGATCCCACTCCGACTTCTGAGGTACTTGTAATTTATCCCCAAGTCAAGGACGAAAGTCAACATGTTAGTTCAACCGACCGGGTTTGAACCGGCTTCTTGGGTATCAGCACAACGAATGTATGAGAACAAGCGCTCATTTCCATTTGGCCAAGCTGAACTCCAGACGACAAAATGAAAGAAACGGCTCGAGTTGAAATGTCATTACTTTACTTTCCCAAAATTGAAGCGGAAGTACAATTCTCGATATATACTGTATGCAATTTCAGATGTATAATTTACTCTTCGCCGTTTCTCAATACAGAAAGGACACATGCGGAGAACTCCAATAGAAAACTTCCCGTCTGGTGTTCATCAGTCAGCCTCCTTGTCGGATTCTTGGCTCCACTTCTTACAGGTAGGGACATAGCAAGTCGGACTGTGGTCTCCTCCTCTGACAGGGAGGCACATAGCAAGGCGGACGGTTCCTCACCGGGTACCTGTTGCAGAAATGTTGCATTATCGGTCTTGTGGTTGGAGATTTGTTGTTGGTGGTATTGCAGTGAGTTAAAAGTTTAGTTGCATGTCCTTTACGTGAAGCGGCAATCAACCCCAGCATTATTTGTTTGTATGTGATATACTAGACAATTGTTTTTCCATGTTTAGTACGTTGCCAATGCTTTCTGAACGACCGATGCTCATGCCATCGAAATCAACGCAAGTCTGTTTGCTTCCAAATCGACAGAAGCTGATTTCGAACCCTCGACTGGGATTGCTGGGGCATTATGAAACTGCGCGTCTCACTATCCCCTAAGCCACTAGTAATACTAATCTTATATATAAATAAGGATCGTATGTCTGTATCTATCTATGTATGTATCTATCTATGTATGTCCTTTGTGCGCTCGCGAACGGCCCATCCGATTGAGATGAAATTTTCTACACGCCTTCCTTTCAGTCCAGAGCTGTCAACTGTCATAGTTTTTTAGTGTGAAATCGCCTGCTTACTCAGTATTATTTCATTTTTCATTTTTCATTATAATTGTATATATTTCAGGGGACCTAACTCCGTAAAAGTTATTTCAAGGGGCATAACTTTTCTGTATAACTTATAGTCATATTGTCGCATCGTTTTCAAAGATTTATAAACTCTGTGTCCATAGTTATATACCGGCATATGAGTTATAATAAATAATGATACAAACTGTAAGGCATTTTTAAAGTTTTCATAAAAATAATGCACAATGCATAACATTGTAACTCATCTTTATTTGCTTAAGAAGTTACTGTAGTCATGCAGGTGATTAGCAAGCGTTTTCATTAAAAATAATGGATGGTGTCTGGAAGGACATTCTTTTAAGTTACTTTTTTTGTTGTATGAATTTAATGAGAACTTATATGACTACTTATGTGAATTAAATGAGATGCTCCCCACCAGGGACTGGGCGAAGCCGGACAGGGTCAGGCAGACAGATAGACAGACAGACAGACAGACAGACAGACAGACAGACAGACAGATAGTCGGTAACGGGAACGGGAACTTATATGACTACTTATATGAATTAAATGAGATGCTCCACACCAGGAGCTGGGCAATGCCGGGCCGGGTCAGACAGACAGACAGACAGACAGACAGACAGACAGACAGACAGTCGGTAACGGGAATGAGAACTTATATGACTACTTATATGAATTAAATGAGATGCTCCCCACCAGGGACTGGGCGAAGCCGGGCCGGGTCAGCTAGTATAATGATAAAAAATGATAATACTGACAATAGTCATAATAATAGTAATCATAACAATAATAATAATATAATGATACTAATAATGATACTGACAATAGTCATAATAATAGTTGCATCCATCATGTGCCATGCCGATAAGCGTGGGCGGTCATGTTTTGCCATCTCACTCGAGCATCAGAGTCGTGGATCAGCTCCATGTGTTTCTGTCTCAACCATGCCACGTGGCCAAGCTATCCAGGTATTTACATCTCGGTCTTCCCCTTGGTCTCTTCCCTTCGATCTTGCCAGTTGTCACCAAGTTCTCCAATTCCTTTCTTCTCATAACATGCCCACAAAATTTTGACTGTCTACGTCTAATTTCACTAATCAGTTTACGATCTTCATTTGTTTCTTGAAGGGTTTGTTCATTGGTTTATTCTGTCCATGGTATTCTTTGCATTTTCCTCAGAAACCACATTTCCAAAGCCATCATATATTTTTCTGCTCATTGTCCACGCTTCACTTCCATACAAAATTACAGGTTCTATGTAGGACTTCAACACTCTTTTTCTCGTTTCAATTGATATCTTTGTATTGGTCAATATGTTTTTCATCTTGCAAAAGGCTACCTTTCTTGGCAATTCATGTTCTAATTTCTTTTAAGGCATCTCCCATCAGATGTTATGACTGTTCCTAGACAACTCTACCGATTCACCTGTTTAAGAATATGCCCATTTACTTGTATATTTCATTGTAGTATTTCCTTCTTCCCAGTGACTGACTTCTTACAATTCAATTATAATCCTAGCTTTTCACTGTGTGCAACAACCGCATCCACTAAATGTTGCACGACTTGTTCATTGTCTACAATCAAGACTGTATCATCTGCATATCGAATGCTATTGAGAATAATTGCTATAATAATGATGATGATAATAATAATAATAATAATAATAATAATAATAATATAACGAGAATACTATAAGGATAATAATAATCATACTTACAATAATAATATATTGGTTATAATATTGATCCGACAATAAATATATTACCACTAATAATAATATTATAATGACAATAATAACGATACGACACTACTAATAATAATTGTCCCAATAATAATGATGATAATAATAATTATACCAATAATAACACAACTAATAATAAAAGTTATGGTAATGATGATGCTGATAATAATAATAATAATAATAATAATAATAATAATAATAATAATAATAATAATAATAATAATAATAATAATAATAATATAAGACTAACAATACCTGTGCGACCCCAGCGGAGAGTTGTAAGGCAGTGAGGCTGGCTTCTCCGCCACCGACAAAGGCACAGTCATGGCAATGGCGTCACACATGATCATCACGGTGAAAGCTGGGTGTTGCTGAAAGACATTTCGGAGACCGTTCAACAGACGTCCAAACGCGACATGTTATTGTAATACAGTTCAAACGGCACACAAATACTATTTTGCAAAGCCAGCAAACTTATAACAAATATAAGAGAACAGACAAAGAGAAACACCCTGGTCCTCCAGGTTGGGGGTTGAAGCGTGGGGTTAACATCTCCACCTTTGTAAAAACCTTTTTTGTTACGAAACAGATACATGAGCCTCGATATCGGACTGACTTATCTGGACACCGACCTTGGAACGTTAAAGGACTTTTGAGATTTGGAACATGGAATGTACGGACACTATATCGAGCTGGAGCGGCCGAAGAACTAACCCGGGAGCTGGTTGAATATCAAATGGATATAACAGCAATTCAAGAAATAAGGTGGCCAGGAGAGGGTACTTTAGAGCAAAATGGAATGATTATAATATATGGAGGAAACACCCAAAATAAACATGAATTAGGAACAGGATTTGTCATCAAAAAAGAGTTATGGGGGAACGTTTTAAACTTTAAAGCTGTTAATGACAGGATTAGTAAATTACGAATAAAAGGTAAATGGAAAAATATAACGATGATTAATGTACATGCACCTACTGAAGAGAAAGAAGATGATATTAAAGAAGACTTTTATAATGATCTGGAAGATGTCATAGAAGAAACCCCCAAACAGGACATCCTGATTGTGCTGGGAGACTTCAATGCAAAAATAGGTAGAGAGCAAACTAATAAAAAAGTGGCCGGTATGGAAAGCCTACATACAACTTCAAATGATAATGGATGGAGAGTCATCAACCTGGCAGAAGCCAAAGGACTGCAGATTAGCAGTACCAGACTACAAAGAAAGGATATACACAAACAAACTTGGAAATCATGTGACAAGAGAACCTATAATCAAATAGATCACATTTTAATTAACAACAGAAATGCATCAAACATACAGCAAGTTCAGAAGTTATAGAGGAGCTGAGTGCCACAGTGACCACTTCCTCGTTGGAGCAAAATTTAAAATAAAACTTAAGAGAGCTTTCTATACTAAATTACAAAGATTACACCCAACATATAACAGAGAAAAACTACAAGAAATTACAGTCAAAGAGAAATTTACAGATGAAATAAAATGTAAACTTGAAACTCTGCAAAACCCTTTGGAGGAAAGCGTTGACCAAAATTGGTTGAACATCAAGAATACAATTCAATCTACCGCAGAAGAATGTCTCGGTGTGTTAACCACGCATAGAAAGAACAGATGGTTCAATCAAAAATGTGAAGAAGCAGTCATTAGGAAAAAGAATGCCAGACATTTATGGTTAAATGACATCAACAACATCCAAAAGGAAGAGCATTATAGAAATGAATGTAAAGAGGCTACAAAAATAGTCCGACAGCAGAAGCGAGAATATATGAGTAATATAATCAAAGATATGGAAACTAATCACCAGAAAAATGAATCCAGAAAATTGTTTTAAAGAACTGAAGTCAATGAAACGAGGGCACCAACAAAACACATATGGTTTAAAAGACAAAATGGGAATATGATAAATACCAATGAGGAAATGTGCAACACATGGAAAGAATATTTTGTTGAATTACTAAATTGTGAAGCTCCAAGTAACATTTTCCCACAGGAAGAGGTTCTAACATGCGAACCACAAATTGAAGAACCTACATTTGAAGAAATCCTATATGTAATCACACGACTTAAAAACAATAAGGCAACTGGGACTGATGGAATTGCTGCTGAATTTATAAAGGCAGGTGGCCATGCATTACATCTAAAGCTATACGAACTAATAATAAAAATCTGGAGGACAGAAGAATTACCCCATGACTGGAAAGAGTCATTATTGATACCTATCTTTAAGAAAGGAGACAAGTTCCAATGTGGAAATTATAGAGGAATATCACTACTGTCCACAAGCTATAAGATACTATCCGCAGTATTACTAAATAGACTAAAACCATATTCAGAAGACATATTAGGTGACTACCAGGCGGGTTTTAGACAAAACAGATCAACAATAGATCAGATATTTATCTTACGACAAATAGCCGAGAAAAATCTCCATAACAATTTTGTGGATTTTAAAAAGGCTTATGATAGTGTCCATAGGAATAGTCTATGGAATGCTATGCAGGAATTTGGAATACCAAGGAAGTTAATCAACATGACCAGACTATGCATGGACGGATACTTATAATATAGTAACATATAAAGGCAGGAAATCAGACCCCTTCCAGATAACACCTGGCTTGAAACAGGGTGATGCACTATCGCCGCTACTCTTCAATCTGGCTCTAGAGAAAGTTGTAAAGAAGGTAAAGGAGGAATGTGATATTGGAGGAACATCTAAGCTGCTTGGTTATGCAGATGATATAGATATTTAGGGCAAAGTGAACAAAAGACATTGGAAATATTGACTCACTTAAAGGAAAAAGCCCAACAGATGGGGCTGGTTATCAACCAAGATAAGACAGAATATATGGTAATTTCAAGAGAAGGAATGGCTAAAAACTCTGGCCACATACAAATAGATAATATGACCATTAAAAGAACGGAAACATACAAATACCTGGGTACAATCTTCAACTGCTCCAACATCATAAGGGAAGAAATACAAACTAGAATCAACTCTGGAAATAAGATATACTATGCACTACAACATCTACTAAAATCAAATGCGCTATCTCGTAACACCAAAATCACAATATACAAAACACTGATCAGACCAGTTGTGCTGTATGGCTCTGAAACCTGGAGTACAACGAAAGGAGACGAAGCCTTGTTACAAACCTTTGAGAACAAAATTTTAAGACGCATCTTTGGACCCATTAGGGATACACAAAGTGGAGAGTGGAAAAGAAGAAGTAACAAAGACATTTATGATCTGTTTAAGTCCCCGCTAATCACTGGTATCATGACGGCTAATAGACTACAATGGCTGGGGCATATAGAAAGAATGGAAGATAATAGGGAAACAAAACTCGCTTACACTCAGGAAATAAATGACCGTAGACCCCGAGGTAGACCAAGAAGGCGGTGGAGAGATAATACATATACAGACCTACAAGCACTTGGAATCAACGACTGGCAAGAGAAGGTCCACCAGAGAGACGAATGGAGACGGATTGTATCTGCAGCAAAGAACCTCAATGGCTCGCGAAAAGCGTCGCACAAAGTACGAACTCCGTAGCTCCAGTGATGACCCTCAGGATTCTCCGAAAAAAATAAACTCGTGAATCGAAGGATGTGGCCCTGAAAAGAACCCATAACCTTCAGAGCTCGGGTCAGAGGGCTGGACCACTTTACTGATGTTCGACAAGAATGGAGAAAATACTAATTTTCTACTAGAATGGAGAAAATGCTGATATTACACAAGAATGGAGAAAATACTGATAATCTACAAAAAGGGAGAAAATACTGATATTCTTCAAGAACTTATCATAATCTCGGATTGGAGGATTCCTCTTATCAGTCTCCTTTCTCTTCCGCTTGTCTAATATACTAAATGAAGTTCATTCATTCATTCAGTCAGTAATATGTCCTTTGCAGAACATCACTCCCATAACAACCATCCGGAAAACCTCTCGATCATAAGCAAGATGTCCCGCGTCCGATACACCCATCTGGAGGTCATCACGCCACATCCAGCACCCATCTTCTCTTTGGCCTTCCTCTTTCTCTCTTCCCAGGCATATAATCCTCCATTATTGTTCTCTCAAATCTTCCCTGTGACCAAAATATTTCAATGTTAGTTGTTTTATCGTCTTTAATAGCCAACCTTCTTCAATATTCAGCTCTTGAAGTATTGATGCATTTGTTCTTTTTTTAAACCCAGGATATTCTTAGAACTCGTCTATAACATTTATATTCAAAGGCATGAAGTTACAATGTTGAATTCTCTTATTACTGGCTTATAATCTGCAGTCTCAACATCCCCTCTTGTTCTTCTTGTACCTTCCGGAGTCGAGGTGAAGCTTAAACAGTGGAAGAGTGCCCGTTTATGGGCTTCATGTATCGTTATTCCCGTGGACTACTTATTCCCTCTCTCCATTGTTTACATGGTCGGCCGTTTGCTTCTGGATCTTCTTCTTCTTTTCGTTCATCCGGAGTGTTTTTTCAGATGTCATTGCGGTGTGTCTGTTATGCGCCCTTGGTCCTAAACCCGTAGGCCAACACATCGACTTTTGCGTGCTTTTTTGACCAGGTAGCATTCCTGGGAGACTCTCACTTTTGTGGTGCCATCTACAACCATGCTGGCCAAGTTGGAACTGTCGAAGACAACGGTCATCCCTCAAAGGAAGGCAGGGACAGTCCATAGCATTTTCCGCCATCCAAGGTTGCTTCCATAGTTGCAGGGCCGACACATAACGCCCTGGATCTGGGCTCACCGAGGGAAATCGTCACGTCCTGCTCATGGCTGCTTTAAATCCTCACTTCAATATATTGGTCATTTCATTTTCCCCGGGCCATTCCCGCACAAACCAGACAGGTTTGCAGACGGCATCCACTCAGCGAGTTTTCGGACATGTGCTTGTCGTTGCGCCCATCAGAGCTGTTCCAGGCACGACAGACATTCGGAAACTACCTAGTCAGAGCTGTTCCGAACAAGAGCGGCATTCGGAAACTAGGTAGTCAGAGCTGTTCCTAGCACGAGAGACATTCGGGCGAGACATTTCACTCGGACGTAATTGCGTAGTGTCAATTTTTAGTTTGCCACCCGTAGGACGACACTTCCGACTTCTGGCGGGCATTTTTTAGTGAGGTTAGCCTTCCTCTGGTTTCGAGACACGTTAGACTGTTGTAATGTCACCCACATCTCAGCTGGTCAAGATAGAACGATCAACGATATCGCGGTCGGCCCTCAAGGGAAGGCAGGGGCAGACCATGGGCATTATCTCACTATCCGAGGAGGCTTCCATAATTGCAGAGCCGGCACATATTGCTCTGAGACTGGGCTCACCCAAGGAGTTTCCACGTCCTGCTCATGGCTGCTTTAGTTCCTCACTTCCATGTGTTGGGCATCCCACTTGCCACTGATCGCTCAAGCACACACCAGGAGCGGTCAGATTGCGAGCGACATCCACTCGGTAAGCTTTTGCTTGTGACTTCAACCCACGCAATAGGTTCGCTCGCCGTGCGTTCCATTTTGCGTTGTTGAGACGTTCTTTCACTTTTGTCTACACTCTCTATGAGTTAGACACAGAGTTTCCGTAACCATGCCCTTCGACTGGGGCACTTTTCTGACTTTTTTGTACTCGCTCACGAGGTAGGCTACATGTGCTGCCGGCTCAGCACCTTACCTTCGTGCAGCAGTGAACGAGAAACGGTCAGGCCCTCTCATCCGGGAATCCCTCATATCCCCCAGCTGAGAGCCTTCGAACATATATCAGACCTGAGCATGTAGCTTGCTCAGTATCATGTTTCTATTTTCCGGTAGACGGGTATCGGCCTGGCTCTCAGATCCGAGGGTTTGTGGCTTAGAGGCGTTCAGCCACAGCCCTCGACAGGGAGCCTTAAGAGTTTTGTCCGGACCAAGAAATTCTGCCTTTGTGCACCTGATTTAAATTTTGACTGCTATCCTCAGTCTATGCCTGCAGAGCAGCAGGTTGTGTCTCTCTTCGTCTGGTCCCTATCCCATAAGCTGTCCGATATGTAATTTTTCACCCATCGGCAAGCAAATGGGGTCGATGGGACACGCAAGCTCCCCCACCACGTCAAGGTGGAGACACATCGGGGGAGGCTTCTGGATCTATTAGGTCTGTACATCATTGCTTGTTGTGGTATATTGTCAGTTGGTAGCCTAGTTATGTGACCGAACCATTTAACTTATGAAAACAGTAGTATGC
Organism: Cepaea nemoralis; assembly: GCA_014155875.1. NCBI lineage: Eukaryota > Metazoa > Mollusca > Gastropoda > Stylommatophora > Helicidae > Cepaea > Cepaea nemoralis. Next base: position 22,925 of record JACEFZ010016700.1, read on the forward strand.
CACAATCTGGGCTCCGTGGTGAAGAGTTTACGGACGTAATTCGTAATCCCGTATACCCGGGTTCGAAACACAGCGGTGCTGGTTTTTTTTTCGAAAAAAGGTTTAGGTGCCGGTCGTTCAGAAAGCAATGGAAAACTACTGAACGTAAAACTTGCCCAGGAATCACGAACAGCCAAAATGCTGGGGTTGACTGCTATGTCATGTGAAGGACATGCAACTAAATTAGTATGTCACAGAAACTAAAACCAACTATTTCAGTGGCGTACATAGATCAGTAGAGGGAGATATGATTCTTGAAGGACGAGAAAGCGGTCCAGAAGGAGGAGCCGAAGAAGGAGAGCATTAGGAGAAGGATGAGAAGGAGGAGGCGTACGGTGTTGATGATAGCATTGACCACGATTCTGAAGATAATTGTGTTGATTAAATGGATAATGATAATGTTGGTGATTATTATGATGGTTGTTGACAGCGTCTCGATTTGTAGATGCACAATACCTCATCAATATTGCCAGTGAGTGACGTATGGTTACTTGCTGAAGTTTTGTTGCAACGACTACGAATCCAGTCAATGTTCTGAAGGAGAAAGGCGGCGGTTCGCTGGAGGGACCGACAGGCCTAGTATATTTGTTCATGTAACCACTTGGTGCCAGCTGTATGCGGGGAATCTTTATGCAGACACTGCCTTGTAGGTAGACGCAGATGGATTATTCTACTGGAAAGAGGTATTTGCTATTTCGTAGCTGAGATGTTAGGATGGTGCTCGTTAACTTACATTGCAATTTGAGGAATACCGCATGCTATAATTGGATGTAGGAAATCTACACTGCTGGGACAATCGTTTTCTCGAACACGTTGATCATTAGAATATTACTATGTTTACCATTGTGCATTCCATGAACTGCTACTATATATTTCACGTTTCGTCTTCGTAGTTTGTCAGATTGTTGTCGAATTTAAGTCCATTTGCCCGCGCATGTGATTGTGTATTCTACGCGGCGTGCTACCCTTACCGCCCGCTACACATGTGTGGTCTCCCCCCTCGCTAGGCTGCTACACCTTAGTTACCATACATCCGGTCTGCACAATCCACTGACAGTCCAACGCGTGTCATTCTCTCCTAGAAAGGATAAAGATTCAGATAAGTACCTTTAATTAGTTTAATATTGTCAAGTAGTGTGTTTCATGCAGTTTTGTGTCGGTTTGTATTTGTTTGTCCTATGCTGACGAAGGCTTTGGCCGCAACGTCCAATTTGTCTCTTGTAGTCGTGTTTCAGTAAAGCTCACAATCTACTTCTCGGTTTTTGGTGATTCATTCATTGCCTTTTTAAGCTTTACTCCATGCAAAACGTTCAGCGGCGACTTGCTCCCAATATGCATTATCAATGCCTGTATCGATCATGTCCCGCTTACACACATCTTTGTATCGTAGTAGAGACCGACCCTGAGATCTCCTACCTATCTGTAATTCACCAAAAAAGATGTCTTTTAGTATTCTACCATCATCGATCCTCCTAACGTTCCTTATCCATCTAAATCTACGAAGACTGTGCATGGAATACACCGTCACACAACATGTTCTTTCCAATACTTCAGTATGTGTGATTTTGTCTTGCCACTTAATACCAAGTGAAAGCTGTTTAAATGTTTCTCTTAGTGTGAGTAAGCTGACCAGGCTTCACTGCTATGAAGAAGATTACTAAGGATGCATACTTGGTAGACAAGGACTTTTGTTTTGCCAGTAAGCTTCCTGTTGTCCCAGTCTGTTTTACTTAACCTGTTCATTGTTGTTGCTGCCTTACCAATCCTGATGTTGATTTCCTGATCTAGGGATAATTTGCTACTTACCTCTGATCCTAGCTATGTAAAATGGTCTACCATCTCTAGTTCGACGTCGTCAATAAAGATTGATGGTACCCATTGTGCACCTTGTGACATAATCTGTGTCTTTTTGTTAATTGTTAAACCAAATTCAGAACAAGCATTAGAGAATGCAGATAGTAGACATTGTAAATCTTCCTCAGTGGTGGGTCGTAACTAGCAGCATCATCTGCAAAAAGCAACTCTCTGATCAGTACCCTCCTAATATTTGGTCTTGACCTTCAATCTCTGAGCAATGTTGAGGATATATATATATATATATATATATATATATATATATATATATATATATATATATATATATATATATATATATATATATATATATATATATATATGCGTCTGAGCATCATCATCAAGTGCCGTGCCGGCTTGCGTAGGCGTTCATGGCTCTTCGTCTCCGTCAGTGCTGATCTCCGTCTTTGGTGTTCTGGATCAACGCTGCTGATGATATTCCTCCACGCCACCATCTCAATCCGTCCAGCATCATTTCTCTTGGTCTGCCTCTGCCTTTCTTCCCCTCGATCTTTCCAGTTGTCACGATGTTCTCCAATGTCTCTCTTCTCATCACATGACCACAGAAAGTTGTTTGTCTCTTTCTTATTGTTGAATACAGTGTCCTAGTTTCATCTGAGCGCTGTAATTAAAAGACCAAATACATACGTCTCAACCCAGGCAAAATCTTTCAACAGGTATATTCACTTGAGGACTTAGAACCTGGCGAAGAGTGGGTACAAGTGCCAATAGAATTTGGTACGTCCTTTTCATTTTGCACCCAACTAGACAGGAAATGCAGACAAGAAAATTAGGCTGCTTTTAAGTCGGAAGTACAGGCTTTGATCTTCAAGAATTCTTTAGATGGTGAGGGTGTCATTTACACAGAGGGGTCGGTCGTTCGAACACGTGAGAAGTTCATGGACATTTACGGCTCAGGTTAGAGGGAGCATTATAAGGGAAGACTCTGTTGCTTTTCCTTTGACAACCAAGTAGTCTGACTATGGAAGAACATGGCTCGAAACACAGACCTTTACTCGAGCATGCTTCTTTAGTGACTCAATGAATATGCCCAGGAAGATAGACATGGATTGGGTCCGAAGACAGCGGGTGGTGTCTCTGGCGTTTTCACAGCCGGCAAATATTAGTTTTATGTTCGTGCCGGGACATGCGAGTGTACAAGGAAATGAGCGGGCTGACGGACTTGCAGGTAATGAGTCTGTGGGTGGGATGGGAGACGAACCATGGTCAAGGCTGTTATATTGAATGTTCTATGAGAAATAAGACGTTTGCGAAACTACAACCATGGTCAGACTGTGAGAACAGCAAGTTAAAAGAGGTGTGGCCAGTGTGATATACATTTTCACAAGAGTAACATGCACTAAAATAATTCCAGGCAATAAAAATAGTTCGACACCGCTCATTCCCGGCAGTGAAAAGACGACTTTTTCATCGACCCATTGTGACGTCACCACCGGAACAATGAATCTAAATATAAGCCAATGCGGGAGAAATTCTGTCTGTTTTTGTGAACTAACCCACACACACACACGACGCAGGAGAGATAGGATGAGGAAGGGAGTGATAGTCTCTTCAAAATCAACTTAGCAAAGATAATTTAGTATAAGTTAGATAGGAAGAAAAACATCAGCCCTCGACATCGCACTGAGAAAAATCTTAATCCTGGCGCCGAAGTGTGGAAGAAATTCATTTTAAATGAAGGTAGTGGTCTTATTCATGTCAATCCAGACCTGACTTGGTGAAGTTTGAAGGCAGCACCTGTTGAGTGAGCACATGGTTGAGTGATGCCCTTGACAGAGTAGCGTCAAACCTTATCTACCTGCAACCATTCCATTTGTCTCATAGGAGAGGTAATCTTTATTTAAAATAAGTACCTGCCAAGACAAAGGAAAACAAGAGCCAACTTATGTTCTACTACACCCAGGAACAATAAATAATACTACAATTGATGATAGCCAGAGTGATTCCCAAAGCTGGAAGTGGAGAATCCTGATTGGAGACAGTTCTTTTTTTCAGATCATCCAGACCAGTAAAAGATTAGCTTTACAGGCCACTGCGAAAAATCTAAACGGTTAATTATCTACCGGATCATGGGCACATCAAGTCTGTAATATTTAATGTATATGTATATGTCCTTATTTCTATGACAGGAAATTGTAATTTTGAATGCAATTTACAAAATCCATATTTCTGTTTATTAAATCACAAAAACTAAGGTCATGTCATGTATTGATTGTATTTTACTTGTCATAATCAAATTGTTTTAAATTACCCTAGATAGAATTAATTAGTTGGTAGAGGAGAGGCAAGGAACCACTTAGGGAATAAACTGGGTATAAAAGGGAGTACAACATTTTCAGTATTTCCTAAAGGTATTCCTTGGTTCTCTAAAACTCTATTTCTGGTCTCAACAATTGAGTCAGTACAACCAAATTAATTAAACGGGCAGGATCACATTGGGAAAAATGATTTTTCATCATTTATCTCTGTGGGGTTGAGCCATCAATCAAACCCATATCCGACAAGTTGGGGGCTAAGTCCGGGTATTTCTTTAATTAGAAAGTAGAATATAGCAGGTTAGGATAGTAACATTCACCTAGTCAGAGTTATCATATCATTAGATATTGATAAAGTAGGTAGATAACTCTAATCAGACATACGTGCTTTGCTTAAAGTCTATTCTCCAGGTATACAGGCGTATTCACCTTCAGAGAAGACAAGAAAAAGGTAAGAATGGCAGACACCGCCAGACTGAGAAATCTTTTCATGGAGACTGGTAAGCAGTGCGACCTAACAGGTAAGGAGTTAGCTCAGTATGTTAGCGAGGAATTCGAGAAACATGAACGTCTACAAGTTGAGAAGGAAAAGGAGAAGACGTCTACAAGCTGAGAAGGAAAGGAGGAAAGACGTCTACAAGCGGAGAATGAAAATAAGGAGAAGGATAGACAGGCAAACAGAGAACAAGAAGAAAGAAGACAAAAACATGAACTGGAAATGAGGAAGTTGGACAATGAAACCGAGTTACGACGACTGGAAATCATGAACCAACAGAATCCCTCAACAGATCAAAGTAGATCTTCAGCTGAACCACCAGGGGAAGCAGCTTCAGTTCAAGTGAACGCCATGTCTTTTCCATTGGAACCTTTCAATGAACAGACAGACATCATCGAAAATTATTTATCAAGATTCGAGAGGATGTGTGTGATGTGCGGACTGGAGGAGACCAAATGGGCAGTTAAATTGTCACAAGGACTTCGCGGAATTTCTTACGAAGTATTTTCTAGGATACGACCGGAGGAGTTGGGCAATTATAACATCCTAAAACAAGCCTTATTAGCCAGATTCGAGATAGACGGAGAGAACTACAAGAAACAGTTCAGGACTGCTCGGAAGGAAGCTGGAGAGAACTTCTCTCAATACGTAGAAAGACTAAGATCCTACCTAAACAAATGGCGTACCATGTCTAGATTTGAGGAAACCTACCAAGATCTAGAAGAAATGATTCTGATAGATCAACTCAAACAGAAAATGTCTCAGGACATGAGAGCATTTTTAACACAGAATGGAGCTGAGAGATTGAAGTCTATCATTACTTTGGCAGAGAGATATGAAAAGTCGCAGAAAGAGGCGGGAGGTAATCAACGAAATACCAATAATCTTCCTCGCGAATTCCCTCAGAAGACCAAAGATAAAGGAGAACCGAAATCCAGCAAACCAAATGGATCGAATGGATCAAATAAGACCACTACAAATCAGAACCAGCAGGTCAAGTGGGAGAAGAAACTCTACTGCAGCCATTGTAAAAATCATGCTCATAACACAAGGGATTGCAAAAAGAAGCCTCAACCTCTTACCACAGCCTGTGCAGTAAAACCTAAAGCAGCGAGAAGGAACCGTAATGCTCATTCCAATATGGACACGCAACGGAACACCAACTCCAAACTGCCAGTCATAGAATCTGTCAACCTGAATGGATGGACAGTGGAATGTCTCTATGATACAGGTTTATTTTTCGACGCAATTGTACAAGCCTCATTGGTAAACCCAGAGCAAGTTACAGATGAAACCGTCGAAATACAAGGATTTCTGAAAAGTTGCGTACCTATGACACTTCCTGTTGCCAAGGTCAGCATAACTTCACGCTATGTTACGGGAGAAATCAGAGCAGCGGTCATGGAAGATCCAATCTACCCTGTCATGCTTGGATGTCGATACGTCTTTTTAGGAGAACCAGTACAGCCAATGATAGCATCAGCGGTGACTACGCGCCAACAGGCCAAGGAAACTCCAACGACTACGACACCAGCAAATCTTCAGCCCGAAGATTTAAAACAAGCCCAAGCAACAGATAGTTCACTTGGGACGTGCTTCCGTAAGTTGCCAAAATCACATACACCTCCTGGGAAGGGTGATTTCTACATGAAGAATGGAATTCTTCACAGAAAGGCAGGAAAGTTAGGACAAGAGTATTCTCAACTGGTTGTTCCAACTACTTACAGAACACAAATACTGGAGATGGGACATAGTATGCCGTTTAGCGGACATATGGGAATCAACGCAACCATGCAACGAATCTCAACTCACTACTACTGGCCTGGAATGAACGCGGACATTCAACGATATGTCAAATCATGCCCAGAATGTCAGAGAGTAGCCCCAAAGCACTGGACACCACCAGCGACATTAGGGGAAATGCCCATCACTGGCACACCATTCGAGAAAGTGGCTGTGGACATAGTCGGACCTCTCACCCTGACAAAGAAGAGGAATCGATTCATACTAACACTAGTAGACACATGCTCGATGTGGGCGGAAGCTGTGCCGATGCCTTCGAGTGATTCCAAGCATGTAGCAGAAGCTCTACTTGGAATATTTACAAGATTAGGATTTCCAATCCGGATCCTGACTGACAACGGATCTCAGTTCAAAGGAAAGTTGATGGAGGAAGTGTTTAGAATGTTCCAATCTAGGCAGATATGTACTTCTCCATACCACCCTGCTTCAAACGGAGCTGTGGAAAGATTTAATGGGACCCTAATAACCATCTTGAAGAAACTAGCTCAAGAAAAACCAGAGGCGTGGGATACATACATTCCGGCAGCACTTTTTGCGTACCGCGAAGTACCACACAAATCTACGGGAATTGCACCAGCAACATTGTTGTTCGGTCGTCCAATCAAGGGACCATTAGAAGCTTTACTTCGTACCTGGACTGATGATTCAGTTGATGAAACTGTTGTGACTGCATCCGCATATGTGGAAGAGTTAAAACAACGACTTCAACTTGGCTGGAAATTAGCCGCAAGCAACCTACGACAAGCACGACGTAGAATGGCCCTAAATTTCAACCAGAAAGCGAAAGATAGAGAGTTACTGGTGGGAGAAAAAGTACTATTACTTCTTCCCACAAGTCAAAACAAGTTGCAAATCGGTTGGAAAGGACCTTATGTAGTAAAGGAGAAAATTTCCAGAACAAACTACAAGATCGCTATAAAGGGGAAAGAGAAAATCTTTCATCTCAACCTGTTACGGAAGTACAACGAGAGACCCCCCACCGAGTTAGCACATTTGATAGCAATGGCCGTAGCAACAGAAGTTGAGCATGGAAACTCAATGGGAGTGGAGTATCCACTGCAATTCAACGAGACTTATCGAGATGTGGACATTAGTTCAACATTAACGACGGATCAGCAGCAGCAGATTCGAGAGTGCTTAGAGAATTATGCAGAGATACTAACAGACAAGCCAGGATTAACAAATCTTGAAGAATTCGACATGAAGTTGAAGGATACAACACCTGCGCGAGTCAAAACCTACCCTGTTCCATACGCCAAAGCCAAATCTCTCAAAGATGAAATTCAACAATTGCTTTCAGCTGGGATAATATCACCTTCTGAATCACCTTACAATGCAAGTGTAGTTTTATTGAGGAAACCCAATGGTGAACATAGATTATGCATTGATTATCGACAACTGAATGCGGTGACAGAGTTCCAACCGGAACCACTGCCAGATCAGAATCAACTTTTCACCAGCCTCAACAGAGCAAAATACTTCACAAAGATAGATCTCAGCAAAGGATATTATCAAATCCCAGTGAAAAAGGAAGTTAGACCGTGGTTAGCCTTCAGCACTCCTGATGGACACTATGAATTTAACGTTCTTCCTTTCGGATTAAGCAATGCACCTAGTGTCTTCACTCGCATGATGAGGAAACTTTTAGGACCATTGGAAAATCCACGTCTTAGCAACTTCATGGATGACATCCTGATTGCTACAGAAACATTCGAGGAACATCTTGAGACATTGAAGATACTGTTCAACCGCCTGAAAGAAGTGGGGTTGACTGCAAGACCAAAGAAGTGCCAGATTGGGTTCAGGCAATTAGACTTTTTGGGACACACAATATCTCAAGGAAAAATGCAACCTCATGATGGTAATGTGGAGAAACTAAGAAATGCACCGCGACCCAGAACCAAAAAGGATGTTCGATCTTTTGTATCTCTCTGTGGATTTTACCAAAGATACATCCCAAACTTCAATTCCCTCGCATCTCCGTTGACAAATCTCACTCGGAAAGGGGAACCAGAAAAGGTTGTTTGGTCTGCTGACTGCGAGAAAGCGTACGCGGAGTTAAAGAAAGCTTTAACAGCAAAACCAGTTCTTCATCTACCAGATCTAACACGTCCATGGATACTTAGGACGGATGCAAGCAACATAGGAATTGGTGCCACCTTATTACAAGGAATGGATGAGGATAAATCAATGCTCTTTCCAGTTGCCTATGCCAGTAGAAAATTGAATTCAGCCGAACGCAATTATTCTACCATTGAAAAGGAATGTTTAGCTTTAGTCTGGGCAGTAGAGAAGTTTCAGGCGTACCTGTATGGGAAACACTTCACAATACAGTGCGATCATCAACCTCTCACGTTCCTGGCAGCATCCAGAAACTTAAACGCTCGACTAATGAGATGGTCGTTACTTCTACAACCGTATTCATTTCAAGTTGAATATGTTCCAGGAAAGATGAATGTAGGAGCAGACTTTCTCAGCAGACATCCTATTGAAGAGTCTGTACAAGAATCAGAGGAGAAAAGAAATAATGGGAGAAGAAAGGATTAGAGGAATTATAAGCTTGTTACGCTTGCTCAAAGCTACTGTTCTTCAGGCGAACAACAGTCTGAGAGGGGAGCCATGTGATATACATTTTCACAAGAGTAACATGCACTAAAATAATTCCAGGCAATAAAAATAGTTCGACACCGCTCATTCCCGGCAGTGAAAAGCCGACTTTTTCATCGACCCATTGTGACGTCACCACCGGAACAATGAATCTAAATATAAGCCAATGCGGGAGAAATTCTGTCTGTTTTGTGAACTAACCCACACACACACACGACGCAGGAGAGATAGGATGAGGAAGGGAGTGATAGTCTCTTCAAAATCAACTTAGCAAAGATAATTTAGTATAAGTTAGATAGGAAGAAAAACATCAGCCCTCGACATCGCACTGAGAAAAATCTTAATCCTGGCGCCGAAGTGTGGAAGAAATTCATTTTAAATGAAGGTAGTGGTCTTATTCATGTCAATCCAGACCTGACTTGGTGAAGTTTGAAGGCAGCACCTGTTGAGTGAGCACATGGTTGAGTGATGCCCTTGACAGAGTAGCGTCAAACCTTATCTACCTGCAACCATTCCATTTGTCTCATAGGAGAGGTAATCTTTATTTAAAATAAGTACCTGCCAAGACAAAGGAAAACAAGAGCCAACTTATGTTCTACTACACCCAGGAACAATAAATAATACTACAATTGATGATAGCCAGAGTGATTCCCAAAGCTGGAAGTGGAGAATCCTGATTGGAGGCAGTTCTTTTTTTCAGATCATCCAGACCAGTAAAAGATTAGCTTTACAGGCCACTGCGAAAAATCTAAACGGTTAATTATCTACCGGATCATGGGCACATCAAGTCTGTAATATTTAATGTATATGTATATGTCCTTATTTCTATGACAGGAAATTGTAATTTTGAATGCAATTTACAAAATCCATATTTCTGTTTATTAAATCACAAAAACTAAGGTCATGTCATGTATTGATTGTATTTTACTTGTCATAATCAAATTGTTTTAAATTACCCTAGATATAATTAATTAGTTGGTAGAGGAGAGGCAAGGAACCACTTAGGGAATAAATTGGGTATAAAAGGGAGTACAACATTTTCAGTATTTCCTAAAGGTATTCCTTGGTTCTCTAAAACTCTATTTCTGGTCTCAACAATTGAGTCAGTACAACCAAATTAATTAAACGGGCAGGATCACATTGGGAAAAATGATTTTTCATCATTTATCTCTGTGGGGTTGAGCCATCAATCAAACCCATATCCGACAGCCAGACAAGGGTACTACGCAGGAAGCCAAGGAAGATTAAAACACCAACACAGGACTGGCGTCGTTAGCCGCTACACGCAGCGGGATTTGCTGAGGAGGGGATCCGAGCACTTATGGACTGAATGGTCCAATGTGCAATGGGCATTATCTGTTGACTAACTAACTAACTCTTTCCAGAAAGAAGACCGCACAATGTGGGATAAAACGTGGTGCAATAAAGTCGATCCTCTTGATATTTTGTTGTTGCTGCATATCACTTATAGGACGTTGCAGTCAGCATCAGCATTTTTCAGCTGCTGTTAATGTACTAGGCAAGATTACGCTCAGTAGTTTGCTATTGCTTTCTGAGCGGCCGGCTCACATACCCCGTAAGTTAACAACGCGGCTAGAACCGCTACAGATTCTCGCGCAGGTTATGTTAATCACGAGAATATACGGGATTACAGAGAAATACGTTAACCCCTGTACCAGGGAGACCTGCTCTTGATATTGACAAACCTGATTTCCTTCTCTGCCCATACCATTCTCAACATTCCTCTTCTGAACAAAAGCATCACTGCTTCCATATTCTTCGCTAATTCATTATCAAGTGTCCAACATTAACACAATATATGTCCAACATTAACACACTCAATGTCCAACATTAACACACTCAATGTCCAACATTAACACACTCAATGTCTAACATTAACACACAGAATGTCCAACATTACCAAACAGTTAGTTAGTTAGTCGACAGATCATCCTCATTGCACATCGAACCATTCAGTCCATAAGTGCTCGGATCCCCTCCTCAGCAAATCCCGCAGCGTGTAGCGGCTAACGACACCAGTTCTGTGTTGGTTTATCAATCTTCTTTGGCTTCCTGCGTAGTGTTCTTGTTTGGCCACACCTCTTTTAATTTGCCGTTCTCGCAGTCTGGTCATGGTTGTAGATTCACAGTCATCACTTGGTTCTCGGAAAAGTCTTACTTCTCGTAGAGCATTCAGAGTGTCAGCTGGTCCATGGCGCGTCCGCCCTCCACAGTAGCCTTACCTACGAGCGTGTCAGCCTGCTCATTTCCTTGTGCTCCCGCATGCCTTGGCACGAAGATGAAACTAATCTTTGCTAGCCGAGACCGCTCCAAAGACAGCAACCACTCTCTTCGGATTCACCCCATCTCTATCCTCTTGAGCATGCTCATAGAGTCACTAAGGAAACATGCCCTAGTGAATGTCTGTGTCTCGAGCCATGTTATTGCTTTACTTACTGCCATGACTTCCATAGTCAGGCTACTTGTGATCTCAACAAAAGCACCCGATTTCTCCTTCACAATTCTCCCTCTGGCCTGAGCTGTAATGGCCCATGAGCTTCTCACATGTCGGACGACCGACCCATCTGTGTAGATGACAGCATCACCGTCTAACGAATTCTCGAAAATCAACACTTGTACTTCCGCCTCCACAGCAGCCGTGTTTTCTTGTCTGCATTTTCTGTCTAGTTGGATGCAAACTGAAAAGGACGTACAGAAAACTTTTGGCACTTGTACCCACTAATCGCCAGGTTCTAATTCCTCCAGTGAACACACCTGTTGAAGAATGTCTTCGGATTAACCCATCCACGACCTTCCTCTTTTTATCCTGCTGCCCTTCACCTTCCTAATTTCACTATGCAGTGGATGTTGTGTGTTTGCGTTAACTCTGAGGTAGGCACGTGCTCTGCAGTATTTGTATTCTGTCTTCAATGGTTGGAAAATCAAGAAGGTAACGCATCGCTCTGCATGCTGTATCTCTTGTACATACAAAAATAATGCGCATAGCTTCGTTCTGTATCCTCTCCATTCTTTCTATCTGCTTACGGCTGAGAGTCAGGATCGCCATCGCATACTCAAAACAGACATGACCAGCCCTCGTATAGAAGACATAGATGGCGCTGCTCACAGTTTGCTTCCGCCATCACCCGCATCGTAACCAAACCCCGCTTGGCCTTTGTTATCACCTGGTCTATGTGCTCGTTATAAGCAAGGCTTCGATCAAAACGTATCCCCAGGTTGTTCATTGCCTGCGTTCTTTCCACAGTCTCTGAACACATTAACAAACCCAGTGTCCAACATTAAAACACCCAATGTCTTACATTAACACACCCAATGTCCAACAGTAACATCCAAGGAGACGTACACACCACACACAACATTCGTGTAGTAAGACTTTTATTAGAGTGGTGATATTTGTGTACAGTGTCTTATATAGAGAACTCTAAACTGAAAGCAAAATACATATAATTTAAATTGTGTGAAACGTTATGCTTTGAACAGCCTTATATAGAGAACTACAAACTGAAAGTAAAATATACACCATCTAAAGTTTGTGAAAAGGTCAATCTTCAACTACGGAAAATGAAAAAATGAAAAAAACATCTACATAACATAGAAGTTTAAAAAAAAAAAAAAAAAAAAAAAAAACTGATGAAAATGAAAAGCTTCACATACACATCATAATTGTTCAATAATTATGAACAAACTAATAACACGTTCACTACTTGGAATAATAATCGACACTATGCATCCCAAGCGTAACTCAACAGACTGAGCAAGCTATTACCTTTTTAAACTAAAATAATACAAACTACAGAGTCTCTGGATGATCTAACTATACACAGCCAAGGTACAATATGGAGTTCCCTAACTATCTGATCTTCATCTCTGTAAAAGTCAGCGGCATCTTGAAGCCAGCTGAGCCAAAACTCCAATTAATACCATCGAGGTTTGTTTTTGCCCAGGCTCCATTCAAATTGGCATGGTAACAGGATTTGTACCACCAAGATCCGTGACCTCCCACGGAACAGCTCCCGCTATTCAGGTCATTGTCCCTGCCAAGAGTGCTGAAACTGCTGCCATTATGATACTTCATGCTGTCGTGAACATTTCCAGAAAATCCACTAATGGCAATGCGGTAATTAGAAGACTCGTCGGCCACACTGAAGTTCGTGTATTGAGCGAAATAGTTAGTTTCGTTGTAGACAAAGTCAATCCGCAGTTCGTTGTAACCCTGAAAATATCACAGAGTATATTGAACCCAGCATGCTATAGGAAATAGGTGGCCATGCTACTATCGAGTGACTACTGGAGTCGGAATAAAAACACAAACTATCACGAGGAGGCCGGTCTCTCTGGCCCAGGGGTTACAACACTTTCTCCGTAATCCCGTTTATCCACGCAGGCTCTCGCAGCGCTCGAGAATTGGTTGCGGTTCTACCCGCGCTCGTGACTTGCGGGATAATGAGCCGGCCGCTCAGAAATCAATGACAACTACTGAGCGTAATCTTGCCAAAGAGATCAACAATCAGCTGAAAGATGCTGATGTTGACAGCGATGTCCTGTAAACGATATGCAAACATTTATTTATCACGAGGAGATACTTGATCTCTTAACGAATGCTATGTTTTCTAAGATATCTGAGAATCGTCGTTGGTGCTACAGAGTTGCTGCTCTGTGCGGGTGTAGTGAATGTGGGAAATGTTCTTCAGTTGACCAGGTTCCCCAGGTCAGTCCAGTCTAAAATGTTACCAGAACATTTAACTGGAAATAATTATTCCTGTAGAGGCCGGTGTGATATTGACCACGTGTCCCATCGAGCCACTGCTGGGTCTAACAAATATGGGGCCAGTACCATATACAAAACACGCCTCAAGTTGGGGAAGGGTGAGCACCCTTTGTTTACTTGACAACAGTGAATTACCGAAACCTGATCCAGGGTGAATTCCCGACACTGGTAGAATTCTATGTTTTTCATAAGAAATCGACGTGGCAACCAGTAGAGGCCACTGAAACAGTTACATAAATAAACACACATAGTATTGTTTTGGCGCTCACGGTTGGTTGATCTAGCGTTGTGTAATGGTGACCTCTATGAGTGTCAGTGATGCACATGTTGATCTAGCGTTGTGTAATGGTGACCTCTATGAGTGTCAGTGATGCACATGTTGATCTAGCGTTGTGTAATGGTGACCTCTATGAGTGTCAGTGATGCACATGTTGATCTAGCGTTGTGTAATGGTGACCTCTATGAGTGTCAGTGATGCACATGTTGATCTAGCGTTGTGTAATGGTGACCTCTATGAGTGTCAGTGATGCACTAGGTTGATCCAGCGTTGTATAATCGAGTCTCCATGATTTTTCTGGGAAGGTAAGGCGGCGATCAACAGAACTGGCTACCTCTACTTCATTATACAGTGGTCTGGAATATGTGGGGGACAACGCTGAACATCACAACAGCAGTTTCTGCTCGATGATTATGTCTATAGAGAATGTAATATCGAGCAATACGAGGTCTCTATGTCTATAGAGAATGTAATATCGAGCAAAACGAGTTCTCATCAAGAAGTAACAGACCTTCGGCCGGGTAAATGCAATTGCTGATCAGGAAGTCTGAAATCCTAATCCCAGTCATAGTACTCTCAATGAGAATGTCACACTTCTCCAGTCGGTTCTGTCACTGTTGAAAGCATTTCAGGAAACATTTTGTGCCAAACAAAATGGATGTTTGGACCAAACATAGTATACAGTCAAATCAACAGGTATTATAATGCAAATTGCCGTTTCCTGAGCATTGCAATTTTGTAAGATACCACAATACAAAACAAATAACACGATGAACCTAGTATGGCGATATATCGTCCTTCTGTTGAAAAGGAAGGTCACATGTGACGCGATATTATCCATCGGCACTGAATCAGTTAACTGGTGACATACCACAAAGTAATATACAAGTAAACGTGATCATCCTTGAACAATTGAATCGGTGCAATTATCTCGGAACAGTCATAACATCGGATGGGAGATGCCTTGGAGAGATTAGAACAAGAATCACCATGGTGAACGTAGGCTTTGGCAAGATGGAAAACATACTGACCAAGAAGAAAGATGTCATTTACAACGACAAAAACATGTTGAAGTGCTACATACAACTTATGCTTTGGTATGGATGTGAAACGTCGAAAATGAGCAGACAATCTGAAAAACATCCCATGGCAGTGGAAATGTGGTGTCTGAAGAAATGCAAAGAATGCTATAGACAAACATAAAAACTAATAACCAAATCCTACACGAGGCAAATGAAAGCTGCAAACTGATTTGACAAATTTGACGCAGTCAGTTAAAATTTAATGGCTCGTTATGAGCAGAAATAAACCTGAGAACTTGGTGACAGCTGGCAAGATTGAAGGGAAAATAACAAGCGGAAGGCAGTTAATTAAATATCTGGATGGCTTGACCACACGGCATGCTCAAGACAAGAACACAGAGCTGATCCACGACTCTGGTGTTCGCGTGAGATGGTGAAACATGACCACTCACGCTTATCGGTATGTCACACGGTGATGTTAGATTAAAGTCGTGAGACAATCACATACCTATCAATGACAAACAAAATTGCAACGACAAAGAAAACGAAGCGTTATAATGTTCAAACTACCTGTGACGTGAGATTGTGAATAATGTCATTTCCAATCCATAAGTCGGTGTCTGGGGTTCCAAACCCTTTCTTGTAATCGTCCCAGTTTCTGTAGAAGTCGACATCTCCCCGCACACGCCTCTAAGAACAAGAATCAAGACAAAGCATTCAGACAAATATTAAGCAAAGACACAAATTTAAACGCTGTCATAGACATCTACTGCAAATGTTGCCGCATTGGCCCAAGTGTCCTTCCCAGGCCGGTAACTCCCAAACCATTTGGGGAACAGTTTGCATCTTTCCAAGTGGTGCTGTAGCTTGCATGCTACTATCTTCTCGAGTACTTTGCCAAAGGTGTTTTGCAAGGTGATAATTCTGTATCCATTTAGTTTTGAGTGATCCTTGCCTGGCTTTGGGAATGGGACAAGGTAGCTGTGCATCCAATCCTGGGGTATTTCCGCCGTTTTCATGTTAAGGTTGAAACAAAAACCAGCACCTCCAAGTAAACTTCGTTCATGTTCTTCATGTGGGTGTACCTAACCCCATCCGGGCCTGCTGCTGTGTCCTTAGTTCTCCGCAGAACATGGCTAATATCCTCTACCTGTTTCATGTGTTCCTAGTCGCCATTTCTAGTGGATTGTGACAGGGCCTCACTGACTGTATCCCTAATAGCCCTGTCCTGTTGATCAGTCTGTTTTAGAAATGATGCAAGAAATTCTTCCCTCCCCCCCCTTTCTTTTCCTTGTCTGTTATAATAGGCCGATTGGTGTCATCGTATACTGTCCGTGTGTACAGGGCTGCGCTGTTTTGTTCAAATGTCTATGCGGTTTCCAAAATGATCAAAATGTCACATCCCCACCGACTTCACTTATAAATTGTTCCCACTTCATCTTTTCGACCTATTCTACTTGAGGTTTAAGATCCTGCACCTTTACTGTTTTCTTTCTTTTAGCCTCCTCCAATTGTGTATCATCTTAACTGGTTGCTCTCCGTATCCTCTGCCAGTTTTTTATGACCGCCCTCTTTTCTGTCCATGATAGCTCCACTTCTCGTGTCCACCATGGTGGTTATGTTGTCAGTAAACATGGCACACCTGTTGATGTTGTCAGTAAACATGGCACACCTGTTGATGTTGTCAGTAAACATGGCACACCTGTTGATGTTGTCAGTAAACATGGAAGACCTGTTGTTGCTGTCAGTAAACATGGAACACCTGTTGATGTTGTCAGTAAACATGGAACCCCTGTTGTTGTCAGTAAACATGACACACCTGTTGATGCTGTCAGTGTCAAAGACTGTCAAAGGTCTGCCTCAAGATAGAATACCAACGGGAAGAGGGGTCAACTTCAAGTATAGTAGAGGGTATACAGTACCCCGATATGAAGGCAGAGTAGGTCATAGAATGGGGGACTATTAACTAGTTCTCTCATGAGACACGGAGACGTTGACCAGAGAGTTAGCACTCTGGTCACGACAGAATCACGGCGCCTACATAATAGCCACGAGTGCCACTCAACAGAAAACCGCTAATGTAAGCGTGCCAAGCAGCACGGCACGCAGAAAGCCGAAGGACACCTCAAGGTCCTTCCGCGTGGTGTGTTGGCCACGCAAGCAAGCTAGTCAGACGGGGACTGACACCAGGCAGCACAAGCTAAAGGTAAAGACGTTCCAGTATGACAGTACAGGGCAAGATGTGGTGAGTAAAATAAGACGTGACAAGCGCAGAACGTTTCAGGGCAGGAAGAAAAGGAAAAAAAGCTGGGAGCAGCCACCGTGGTGGAGTTTCGAGGTGGAGAAGGCTTGGGTGGATAAGCGTAGTGCTGTAAGGAGATGGCAAAATGCCAAGAAGAACAGAGCTGGTCATCCTAGTCCCTGCTTGCACTTAGAAAGAGAGATGCACACAAAAGTAAGCTATTTCAAAAAACTGGTCACGGTGGTTAAAAGCGAAAAATGGGCAGAGGTGTGTCAAAGAGTAAGCACAGACAAGTCACTGAAATTGTTCTGGCGACTACATAAAAGCATGAGTGGTGTAGTCAAGAATAAGAGCATTTCTGACTTCCAAGGTGCTGACCTCATCTGGCAGAGGACTGACGAGGACAAGGGCAAAGTCCCTCTTTGAACGCTACCTTGAGCAGAGCAACCAGACAGACATGGGAGGCCGGAATCTGGCCAAGGAGGTCACCTCAGACAGATGCAAGGCCCAGAACACTTCGGATGAAGACACAGTGACAGTGCAAGAAATCAAGGCTGTGCTTCGACGATCAAAAAACAGTGCTCCAGGTCCTGATGGCATAAGATACGACGACATAAATAGGTGTACCGACAATGAGCTAGAGAAACTAGCAGACATGTACAACAACAGTATAGGGAGTGCTAGCATCAAGGAGGAATGGTTACACAGCTATCTGATTCCCTTGCCGAAGCCTGACAAAGACCACAAGAGAAATTCAGGGATATCGAATTATAACCATGCAGAATACAATAGGCAAGCTGCTGGAGAAGGTAATTGCCAGGAAAATATCAAGCCAACTAGAGAGGCAAGGTGTTTTCCCACCTACCCTGGGTGGGTACCGTCCAAAAAGAGAAACCTGGACCAATGCAGCAGTCTTTGCCCACGATGTCTATGAAGGTTTCCACTCAGGCACTGAAACCGTTGCTGCAGCGATTGATCTTGAGGACGCATACAACAGAGTACCACTGGATTTTTTAATGTTTCAGCTTCTTGAACTAAACGTAAGTCCATTCCTCCTTAGTTGGATCGCTGCAGCTCTCTTCCAACGGAAAGTAGTTTTTAGATGTGGCAGTTGGACTTCGGAACCAACAACAATATATCCTGGCCTACCACAGGGATCACCATTATCTCCGGTACTGTTCAACGCCTACACAGTGAGAATCACCAGTGAGCAGATCACTGGACCTGGCAGGACATTGTCATATGCCGATGATGTTTTAGTGTATCGTCAGGGTAAGGATAGAGAGGAGGTTGCTGTGGAACTACAAACCGAACTCAATCGCATAAGTACTTGGTGTGATGAAGCTGGGGCAATGGTCAACCCAACAAAGGCAACAGTGACTTGGTTCTCGTTGAATAATCATATTGTCAACAATCCAACACCAACTGTAATGCTGTGTTCAGAGACGGTGGAAAGAACGCAGGCAATGAATTACCTGGGGATACGGTTTGATCGAAGCCTTGCTTATAATGTGCACATAGACCAGGTGATAACAAAGGCCAAGCGGGGTTTGGCAGCGATGCGGGTGATGGCGGCAGCAAACTGTGAGCAGCGCCATCTATGTCTTCTGTACGAGGGGCTGGTCATGTCTGTTTTGGAGTATGCAATGGCAATCCTGACTGTCAGCCATAAGCAGATAGAAAGGATGGAAAGGATACAGAATGAAGCTATGCGCATTATTCTTGGATGTACAAGAGATACAGCATGCAGGGCGATGCGCTACCTTCTTGATTTTCCAACCATTGAAGAGAGAATGCAAGTTTGCAGGGCACGTGCCTACCTCAGAATTAACGCAAACACACAGCATCCACTGCATAGTGAAATTAGGAAGGTGAAGGGCAGCAGGTTAAAAAGAGGACGGTCGTGGATGGGTCAAGCCGAGGACATTCTTCAACAGGTGTGTTCACTTGAGGACTTAGAACCTGGCGAGGAGTGGGTGCAAGTGCCAACAGACTTCTGCACATCCTTTTCAGTTTGCATCCAACTAGATAGAAAATGCAGACAAGAAAATCCGGCTGCTGTTGAGGCTGAAGTACAAGCGTTGATTTTCGAGAATTCGCTAGACAGTGACGCGGTCATCTACACAGATGGGTCGGTCGTCCGACATGTGAGAAGCTCATGGGCCTTTACAGCTCGGGCCGGAGGGAGAATTGTGAAGGAGGACTCTGGTGCTTTCACTGAAACCACAAGTAGCCTGACCATGGAAGTCATGGCAGTAAGTAAAGCAATAACATGGCTCGAGACACAGACATTCACTAGGGCTTGTTTCCTTAGCGACTCAATGAACATGATCAAGAGGATAGAGGAGGGGTCGATCCGAAGAGAATGGTTGCTGCCTCTGAAGCGGTCTCGGCTGGCAAAGATTAGTTTCATCTTCGTGCCAGGGCATGCGGGAGTACAAGGAAATGAGCGGGCTGACAAGCTCGCAGGTGAGGCTACTGTTGAGGGCGGACGCGCCATGGACCAGGCTGACATTCTGAATGCTCTACGAGAAGTGAGACTTTTGCAAGAACCAAGTGATGACTGTGAATCTACAACAATGGCCAGACTGCGAGAGCAGCAAATTAAAAGAGGGGTGGCCAAACAAGAACACTACGCAGGAAGCCAAAGAAGATTGATAAACCAACACAGAACTGGCGTCGTTAGCCGCTACACGCTGCGGGATTTGCTGAGGAGGGGATCCGAGCACTTATGGACTGAATGGTCCGATGTGCAACGAGGATGATCTGTCGACTAACTAACTAACTAACGGGGACTGACAGTGTAGCGAGCAGATCGTTTAGTGTTAATAGGAGTTTTTGTGTAACCAAATAGATAGAGATAGCATTAGAGTTTAGGAAACTAGTGATAGGCAATTCTGTGACTTTGTGTGTGGGTTGATAGCGACTGTCATGTATTTGTAAAGAGCCAACGACAATAAAATGTATCATTTATTTCCTCTCACACGACTTGCAAGATTTTGTGTGGTGTGAGAGAAGTAATCTGATTATGCCTCACACATGAGTTGTTGACAGGCAAAGATTAATGTGGTGTCAGAAGTGGTGCTTGGACGAAAGAGCCAAGGGTTAAAGAATTTAGCC
>JACEFZ010016701.1:2500-32891 GCA_014155875.1 Cepaea nemoralis
AATCCCCCCCCACCCCTACATAGTGGAAGGCAAACGTAATAGCATATACTAAAACAAGTCTAGACATCCACATAAAACATGATGTGTGGGTCTACTTACTTTGTAAAATGAATTTTAGAAGGATGAGACATACATAACTGTAAAGTATGAAGGGAAAAACAATATCAAGTAATCAGTTCTTGTATTAACACGATCTTGAAATGGTCTTCATTCCCCCCCCCCCCCCCCTGGAAAACCTAAAATTCCCCCCTGGGGGGGGGGGGAAATTCCCCACCAGTTGAGAACCACTGTAAGTATAGCATAGGAAACATTCAGTATACCACAGGACACTCACGTGTACTATAGTATAGGAAACATTCAATATATTAGTGTACTATAGAGCAATTACATGTTGTGTATAGGAAACATTCAATATGCTTTAGGACACATACATGGGTTGTATAGGAAATATTCAGTATATTAGTATACAATAGGACACTTACAAGTGGTGTATAGGAAACATTCAGTATACTGCAAGATACTTACAGATTACGTATGAGAAGAATGCAATATACTATTGGAAACTTAATGATGGTATATAGGAACAACTGTGATGTATTCAGTCTCAATGAAACAAACCAAATGTTAGCTGCCTGTGGTGATTTTCTTTGTATTGTGCATATTACAGCACTTGTACCAGTGCGTGCCTGGAGAGGTTTTACCCGGCTAAGCACGCCCAAGTGTATATTCTATGATTTAATTTTGTTCTGTTTGATTTGTCAATGCGCCAGGCCTTATAAGGGATCGATCACACGTCCTACAATATGCGAGGTCTTCACACTACTCCATAGCCAATCAAGCCTCTGAACAATTGCAAATAACATGACATAAGTTTACGGAACAGCCGTGGACCACACAAGCATTGAGTTAAGGCGAGTTAATTGGCGAGGCATCTATATCCATATCCACAAAATACTTAAAAACTCTATGACATGGCTATCGGCGGGTAAGATCCCCCATACATAACCCCTCTCCCCTTGCCGCCTTGAATAGTCTGTCTGTTTAGACAAAGGCTAGCGGAGTCAATCATACACAAACCGGTGGAAGGAAACGGGAAGCTATCGCTGTATTTTCCCAAGATAATCATGCTTCAAGACAAATTCGATGAAGAGAAAGACGTCGATGGGGATTCCGGTAGGATGCAAATTGTGCTATAGGCAATACCCGATCGTTATCATGCGATTTTATACAGATTACATGTTAAAAATATACATTAAATGTTGGTACATGGAATGTCAGAACACTTAACCAGAATGTTAAAGATAGAAAATATTTGTAAAAAAAAAACAAAGAAATGGAAATAATGAATATAAATATATTAGGCATTAATGAAACCGATGGCCAGGTGGGAAAAAAAAGGGGGGGGGGGAATATTTTTTATACCAGTAAACAATTATTTACTCAGGAGCGAAGGACGACAAAAGGGGAGTTGGCATAATTTTCGATCAACTAAGCCTAGGACAGTTACATGATTTTGGACAATCTCAAATAAAATTCATCTTTATAGCCCTGCCAAAGAAACCAGGCGCTTTAGAATACAAAAAATATCACATAATAAACCTTATGAGTCACATGACAAAGATTTTACTGACAATAATTATGAAAAGAATAAGGAACAAGATAAACCAAAAATTAGTTATGAACATTGTGGATTTGTAAAGGGACACAATGATATATATATATATATATATATATATATATATATATATATATATATATATATATATATATATATATATATATATATATATATATATATATTCTCAGGACACTGTTAGAAAGAGCTTTAGAACTAAAAACATATCTGTACTTTTACTTCACAGACTACACAAAAGCATTTGACAATGTGAAACATGAGGAAATAATCAAACTACCAGAGCAACTAAACACCTGCGAATAATAAAGAACATATATTGACAGAAACAGCAGCCTTGAGTATGAACAACCTTGTAGGAACATTTCAGTTTATAAAGTAGGGCTCCTGACTAGGTTATGTAATGTCTCTCCTGATTTGTTGAGTGATTACATAATGAGATCTATAGAAAATATGTCATGAATTCTCGTTGGTGAATACAATATTAATAACTTAAGTTATGCTGATGACATCGTCTTGATAGCAACAAGTCAGAAGGAACTTTAGGAAATGATAGACAGTGTTTGTAGAAACTAAAAAAAGGGCCATAACTTGAATAATAGGAAGACAGAAATCGTAGTGATATCAAAGAAACAGATTGTGCCTAAATGTATAATTACAGTAATTGATGTTATTTTGGGGCAAGAGCAGAAATTCAAATATCTTGCAACAAGGATAACATCAGATGGAAAATGTATCACAGAGATAAAGAACAGAATAGGACCAGAACACATTGAATTTTATCGGATGAAGAATATTTCACGCAATAAATTAGTCAGGAAAAGAATTCTTGCATGTTACACAGAACCAATTTTAACATGCAGCTGCGAATCCTGGACAATTAATAGACAGGCGAAAAAATCCCCGGAAACCCTGGATATGTGGTTTTATAGAAGACTGCTGACAATTAAATGGACAGTCATAATTAGCAATCTGGACATTTTGAGGGAGACTAAGTCGTAAAGACAACTTATCACAAACATCTGAAAGAGACAGTCTTAATATTTTGGTCATACTACAAGAATACAATTGGAACATGTTGTGACAACTTAAAATATTTGTGGAAAGAGAGATAGAGGAAGACATTGAGAGAAAATCCCTGAGTCTTGAGTCATGGCACGAAAGAGTGTCAACACATGAACTTATCCAGGCTGTTGGAGAACCCAGTCTGTGGAGACGCATGATCGTTCATGCCAGCCAGCAAGACACTTGATAGTGATAAGGTGTCTGGAAATGTTGAAGTGCACCATATTTTTCGATCTCCAACAGCATGTATCAGTTTTTCCACTGACATCCTTCAGCGCAATGACACATGGGTGTCAAGAATCGCCTCTTGCTGTCTTACTCTTATCTCTCCTTCAGCTGGCTGCTAGGGATGGGGACGCAGCGCTCATAGGAATGTCCCGAATGCTGTGATGTCGGTTCCTAAATCAATCAATCAATCAATCTCCTTCCATACATATTTCCAGTAGTCATATTATGTTCTAGATATTTTTGTCTCAAAGCACGGCCAAAATGACCACTTCCGCTTTCTGATATGTCGACTTTGTGTCGTAGGCTATGCAAAATGTTTAGATCCCCCTTGCCGGCTTACATTCCTAAGAGTGTATATATGTTCGAATGTGTATATGTATACGTGATAACATAACTAACGACTGAAGCAGGATATAATAATAGGAAATAAAACCAGTTAGCTACGTGTAGCTCCTAAAACAAGTGAAAGATACTAAAGATAGGTATGTACACTGTGTCTATGTTAGGTTCTTTAACCTTTTCGCATGAGTTGCATGTACCTACTGTGCTTATGTCCTATATGTATACGTGGATTACTAAGCAATCATCAAACATTTTCACTTCTAGCCATTACAAATATAAATCACAAACGATCTAACTTCATATAGCAAGTTCCTTATAAAGGCTCGTCAAAAAGTGTCTCAATCCTGAGCAAGATCTCGTGCCCCATGAACCTTCATGCCCACGGCGTCTCCAATGTCCCTCGAACATCTTCGTGCTAGTCGACATCTGCCTCTTCTGCCATGCCTTCCATCAGTGTTCTCCCCTAGCCACTGTGCCGTTTAATATAGGGTAAAAACCCTAAGGAAGTAAACAGCCCTTTCACACACGTTAAAGCGCAATCACATATAGTTATGTGTTTTAGAGACATATTTGTATAGACCAATCGGGTGTTTATGACTCAATTCTCTTCCTTGACAAGATCTTGAGGAAGTCAGTATGTTCCTTCTTCTTATTCAATACTTCTCTGAGGACTTTTAGAGGAATATGCAATGTAGAATATAGATCACCTGATGAACACACATGCCAATGTTAAACAATCAATTAACTGATGAAGAACTCAAATAAAAGTGTTTAAAACAATATATCAACCGATGAAGAACTCGCATACTAATGTTAAAAATAAATTAACTGATGAAGAACACAAATAAAAGTGTTTAAAACAATAAATCAACTGATGAAGAACTCGCATACTAATGTTAAAAATAAATCAACTGATGAAGAATTCTCATACCAATGTTAAAAAATATAAATCAACTGATAAAGAACAAAATTAGCAATAATATGTTTTCCCTGTGAGCAATAGAACATCAGTTGTTCTAATAGTCAGGAGCTCTATTTCCATTCTACTGTATGTTCAGCATCCCATTTGCATTCCAAGTCACCTTCTATTGTAAACAATACCACGTTCTTATCACCACGATAGACAACAGTTAGAGCTTGAAGGTCTTTGTTTCGAGGGTCGGTTTTCTGCAGATCTTTAATGATGTCGCCAACCTGCCGCTGCCCTCCACGAGCTAAGCCGTTGCCATACATGCAAACCTTCCCCGTAAAGTGTCCTGAAAATAGATAAAGGAAAACATTAACAGATTCTGTGACAAATAGAAAGTAAGTTAGGTCCAAACGATGATGGGCGGCTACAAATGGGAATTGGGAGTGTGTCACGGTTATGACTTAAAAGTTGTTAATATGGTATCAGTCATGTTGTATTATAGTCCAGGTAGAACATTTCGGCAATATATAAGCCCACGGCAGATGCGGGAAGTTGTGACATATTCTTGAAGAAAACTGTCATCCACAAACCTGTCCAGGAATTTTATATTTCAGCTTCAAAGTTGATTGTTGGAGGCGATGTTTCAGAAATTCAAAACAATGTATTCCCTAAGTGAATTAAAACACACACACCATCATAAATAAAATAATTTGAAACACAGACACCGATGAAGCTAACTATATGCACAAAACACTTTCAACGGCTACACGATTTGTCTTATGGTGATCAATAAAACTAAACTCAGTTTACATAATACTGAAACTTAAGATATACATAACATCCTATGACCACAGAATTCAATACAATGTAGGATCATCATCATGTGCCATGCGTGGGGGTCATATTTCGCCATCGCATGCGATCACCAGAGTCGGGTCAGCACAGTGTTCTTGTCTCTCCCATATCACGTGGCCAAGTCATCTGGGCATTTACTTCTCTGCCTTCCCCTTGGTCTCTTCCCCTTGGTCTCTTCCCCTTGGTCTCTTCCCCTTGTGTGACGGGAAAGCCCCAGCAGCATCATAATTACCCAAGTTTTCAAGGAATTACAGAGCCCACAATATTTTTCTAAAATTCTCTAAAAGAATAAACGTTCCCCAGAAGAGGATAAAAACGTAAGAGAAAAATACAGAGTCACTTAGAGCCCGCACTATCATTTTTACTACATTGGTAGATCAAAGCAACGTCTGGTCTCTACATCTAAGAGATTTTCCTTTTGATGTTCTGATCAACCAGACATCGCGGAGCCAGTCAGTTGAGATTGACGTGTTAGTTTACAAGCCACGGCAGAATGGGAGATAAGAGGGTCAGCCAGACCCGTCTGAAATAATACATGGCAGTGCTACTCAGGGGAAAACCCCGTGTGATCCAAAGACGGCAATATAATGCAGGCCTAACACCTATCTATAAGTCCAGACATTGGGGAGACGGGACAACGTCTGAGTTGCCACCACAAAGGAGCAATTAGGACCAGATACTTGACACCTCACGGCAATACAGCGGCAAAGTAGGAACACATGGCTGACCCACTATTGCCAGCAACCCAGGAAGGTGGGTGTTAATAGCCTATTGGAATGTAATGACACAACTGCCTTGCCGCCAAAGCATGTTTCATTGTTTCAGGCGTGGCGGGGCCTCGGTCCATTTGATTGACAGATGAAACTACCCTTCACAGGAAAGGAGGAGGGGGGAGAAGAGTTTAGGACTTAATCCATCCCGTCATCTTACATGGAAAATAGGCGGAGTTAATGAAAATGAGACATATTAATTAACCAACCTGGAAACTAGCCAGGAATTGAATAGAATAAAACTACATGCATGGCCAGCAAGACTTCAGACGCAAATTCACAATAGCATTCTTAGGATACCTACTGGAGAAATATTAACATTTCGTTCTGTTGGACTTCTGTACGAAGTATTATGATGGAATTTCCTAGCTATAACCAGGTAAACCATTATTCTGATTAGTTTGTCTGCTAGTCTGAAGGCTTATGTAGTTTCCTGTTTTTACATATTCTCCCCAACTTTACACTCGTGGATTTTCTTTGTACTTAATGTTCCAGTTCTAGCTTTACGATTTCACTGAGAACTATTTTCTTCTTTCATTCACCACTTGGTTGTCTGACTTGTTGTATGTGATAATTTGGAGAAATCCATTATCCAAGCTACATGAGCGTGTGGCTTATGCATGTACAGGAGATACATTTAGATTCATCCTGTATGATGTTAAACATTGGGGAGACTGACTACTTAGGAGAAATTCCTGATAGCTACCGGTCTCTTGATAGCGTCCAATTAACATTGATTATTTGGACCAACACTTTGAGTGCCTACCAAGATTGTGGCGAAACCACTTGGTTTGAGGAATGGCACCAGTTCACCTTGTCTGCATGATGTCTGCATGAGGACAGACATGACTTAGGACATTCAATATCCCAGACAGATTCAGGGAAGGCATTTAATGTTCGACAGGACTGTGCGACCAGCCCTTCCGACAAGACAGTATGAATGAATCAGAAAGGGAAAGAGTAAGTGAGGTGAACTTATATGGGAAACACTCCATTACACAAATGTATATGAATATGTATGTTTTGAGCTATAGATGTTCTAAATAGTTTTATGAATATATACATATTTATTATTTAGAACTGATATATGTTTATGTAACATGCCATCATATATATCATCATACCATCATATATTATGACTTGAATGTATGTTTATATGAATGTATAGACATATGTGTTTTGAGATGTATTCACAATAGCGTACCAGGGAAGCCGGAATTTTAATTTCTGGTGAGAGATTATCCTCTCGTTTTGATACTTCAATACAAGACGTTGTGTTACAAAATTTCCTAGCTAAACTCAGATCTCTTAGGAGCAATGGACAGTCAACAACCCATATCAGGAAGTGACTTAGCCTTGTGAGGGACCAATTTGGACTCCTTCAATCTGACAGTGAACTGCGTCTCACTGGGGGAAGCATGACCTATGTGCTTCTGAGCTTTTCAGCCAGATGAGTTACGTATACCATAATATAATCATCATCATCATATGATCATCAATAGCAATAATAAACACAGTTGTTGTATTTTAAAACTCAATTTGTCCGTATAATTCTAAATGTTTATAAATGTTTGTGTAGCGTATCAAGTACACACATTATTGTATCATTTAGTGGGGGTTCGCACATATTGTCCAGAAGTGGGAATCTATGTCCGGGAGGTCTCTTGCCTATGCAGTCATAAGTAACCAGATTACGTTGCATGTCTTAACTCCTCCTTTCTCACTTCTGGTGATACCAAGTACAGCCAAATCTATATAGATATATTCTATCTTCAACGAGCCACTTCTTGGCTGTTTTCTTGAGTATCAGGGACAGTGTCTTAAATCAGCATAACAGACATTTGTTCCACGTTTTCTCTCTGTGATCTGGGGTAGCAATTAGTTCCTTCTGACAGAGTTAGGGGATCTTAAACTGCATCCAGAACTAAACACCAGCAGAAGAAAATGATTTTGGCTGAGTGGTTGCCCAACCGGGAGCTACCTCAAGCCAGTTGGTGACATATTGGTCTGCTCGTCCGCTATAGAATCCGGGAGTACACCCTAGAAAATTTTGGTTCGCTTCCGACTTATTGGTCTGCACGCCCTCTATAGAATCCAGGAGTAAACCCTAGAACACTTTGGTTCGCTCGCAAGGAACGAACCTATTTCAAATCTGTTAGTCTGGTATTATTCTGGTCTTGCCCATGGATAGAACCTAGGTCATTCTCACTTACATTCTTAGCAGCATTAGTTAGTTATAATTTATTTCTAATGTAATAGCTTGCTTGATTGTGGGCAAGATTTTGACACATTAGGACTTCTTATCCATGATAGAATCAGAGAATAAATTCTAGACTATTGATTTTCATAAACCATTCTTTCATTCTTCACCCATTACATTTGCTAAGTATTAACTTAGGAATTTGTTTCTAGGGAAGTCTGTAGAATTTAAATAACTTGTTAAAAAGTTAATAACGGATAATATATGAGTTAGTTTACATCATCCACAACTGTAGAATTAATAATCACATTAATTAGTGATATTAATTATTTTATTGATGATTTTCTTGATGATTTTTGATTACATGCTTTATCATTTGATTTAATCATGAATAATTTGATAATGCTTAGTTAATTCAGTGTATGACGGACTGCTTTGCATCAACTTTCTCACTCTAATTCACTACTATCATTCTCATAGCAGTGTCTGTTCCTCTTGTCACTATCCTGCTCTAGTATAAATCTAACTAGCTCTCTGTAGGGTAATAATATAATTACTTGCCTGAGTTTAAGCTGAGAAGAGATCATGGATGCACGCACAGATTTCTTAGAGTCCGCTAGAGGATGGGGCATAAGGCTCAGCTTAATAGGAGAGAAGCTAGAACTATTTATCAGAGATGAAATGGATTGGTGGGACAAAGAAGATGAGCAGATGATGAAAAG
Organism: Cepaea nemoralis; assembly: GCA_014155875.1. NCBI lineage: Eukaryota > Metazoa > Mollusca > Gastropoda > Stylommatophora > Helicidae > Cepaea > Cepaea nemoralis. The sequence goes on from JACEFZ010016701.1 coordinate 11,226, forward strand.
ACTTGCCGAATTAGAAGCAGATATGGGTCACAAAGCTGAAGAAGATGAGATTAAGAAGAAGCAAATTGAAATACTGAACGTGGAGGAATCTACCAGCTCGACTGAGGAAAAGCCAATCACTCAAGCCGAAACTCTGATAGAAAGCGGGGAAGATGACCGTCACAAAGAAGAGGCACGCATTCCTTCGCAAATCCCCATGGCTCAGAAAAACAAAAACTTGCGCACAGAAAGGCAGATGCTTCCCTCAATTCCGAAAAATAAACGGAATATGAACAAATGTACCAATCGTACGGTAACCAGTCACAAACGTGATAAATGTTTACACCGCAATGACAGCGGATTAGCTGGCTTGGCAACCCAGCAATCTCAGGAGCTTCCTAAGACTTCCCAAAGGAGAAAAATCCAGGAGGAGGAGGACCTGAGGAAAACTATTAAAGAGATCGAAGGCGAGACCGTACCCGATTCTCTTATTCCCTTCAGTTCAGATAAACTAGGAGTGAAAATGAATTCAGCTGAGACTGGAATGGATGTAAAACAGGATTCCAGTGTTTCTTTCTATGTGGCCACACAAGATGAAACAATTATCAGTATGAATTACTAATCTCAGGTGGGAGATGACATTGAAAATGACACCCCACAACATTCACTCCTATTGGATTTGGCACAAGAAAACCAGACCAGGGAGAGAATACCTCAATTGGACTTGGCACAAGAGAGCCCAGCCATGGAGGACAAACAAGACACGGAGGAGAATTCTTACGATGTCCGTATCTTGGAGTCTTTCGAAAAGGAAACTCAAGATACACAAAGCATTCATGTAGGTTATACCACGGACTCTGATTCAGGGACGATAAACATGTCTGCTAACAACAAAGAAGAAAATACTTCTTTGGACAGGATGAAGGTAATACCTATCATCAACACAGCTGAAGCTAACAGGGGATCACAAATGATGGACTCTGCAGCGGAACAAAACCGGAGCGGTTGGTATACTCAACACTCAGGACCTTGTTTACCTTTCACTTCAACCAATGTTGGATGGGGAGAACAGCTGTTTATGTATACTTCTACAAGGAGTGATACAAATTCACAGTTCTTGGGGAACAACATGATTTCTCAAAGCTGGACAACTTCTACTAGCCTTAGACTTTCAAACACAGATTCAAAATGGAACTCTGTTGAAGAGGAACGCACCTGGATAAATAATTATCGAGGGAAGAAAACTCTTAAATCAGGAGGAAGTAAACGGACGCCCTACCAAGAAAGAGGCAAGTATGAGTTGAATGCACATCATAAAATTATGATGTTTAGCAAATTTCCTGCCAAAAGGAGGAGATTAAAGGATTTTATTATGATCTTTGGCCGATGGAGGAAAAGAAAATGGAGCAACATTACTGCGACCAATTCTTTTAAGAAAACACTGATGGCACTTCCTCTGCTTATAGGACAAGGGCCAGAAATAAAGTGGATAATAACAGTCTCTCTGCGGCGCAGGAGAATCTTGTTATACATTTTGCAATTTCCCGGCTGGGAAAAAGTAAAACCTCCAGAGGACAGGACATTACCGAGCAATAGCCCGGAAATCCGACACAACACCAGAAGCAAAGATTTGCAAGATTTATCATGGAGGATGGACATGGGATATTTCTTTTGACTCATAGAACATCCCACTGCCACAAAGAATATTGGAAACCCAGACTTGGAGGCAGTTGGAGAACGGAGAGAACTTAGATACATTCTTGAATGCTGCCGAGGCTCTGTTATAGGCTTCATTAATGAACCTACTTAAATTGGAGAGCTATGTGACGGGAAAGCCCCAGCAGCATCATAATTACCCAAGTTTTCAAGGAATTACAGAGCCCACAATATTTTTCTAAAATTCTCTAAAAGAATAAACGTTCCCCAGAAGAGGATAAAAACGTAAGAGAAAAATACAGAGTCACTTAGAGCCCGCACTATCATTTTTACTACATTGGTAGATCAAAGCAACGTCTGGTCTCTACATCTAAGAGATTTTCCTTTTGATGTTCTGATCAACCAGACATCGCGGAGCCAGTCAGTTGAGATTGACGTGTTAGTTTACAAGCCACGGCAGAATGGGAGATAAGAGGGTCAGCCAGACCCGTCTGAAATAATACATGGCAGTGCTACTCAGGGGAAAACCCCGTGTGATCCAAAGACGGCAATATAATGCAGGCCTAACACCTATCTATAAGTCCAGACATTGGGGAGACGGGACAACGTCTGAGTTGCCACCACAAAGGAGCAATTAGGACCAGATACTTGACACCTCACGGCAATACAGCGGCAAAGTAGGAACACATGGCTGACCCACTATTGCCAGCAACCCAGGAAGGTGGGTGTTAATAGCCTATTGGAATGTAATGACGCAACTGCCTTGCCGCCAAAGCATGTTTCATTGTTTCAGGCGTGGCGGGGCCTCGGTCCATTTGATTGACAGATGAAACTACCCTTCACAGGAAAGGAGGAGGGGGGAGAAGAGTTTAGGACTTAATCCATCCCGTCATCTTACATGGAAAAATAGGCGGAGTTAATGAAAATGGGACATATTAATTAACCAACCTGGAAACTAGCCAGGAATTGAATAGAATAAAACTACATGCATAGCCAGCAAGACTTCAGACGCAAATTCACAATAGCATTCTTAGGATACCTACTGGAGAAATATTAACATTTCGTTCTGTTGGACTTCTGTACGAAGTATTATGATGGAATTTCCTAGCTATAAACCAGGTAAACCATTATTCTGATTAGTTTGTCTGCTAGTCTGAAGGCTTATGTAGTTTCCTGTTTTTACATATTCTCCCCAACTTTACACTCGTGGATTTTCTTTGTACTTAATGTTCCAGTTCTAGCTTTACGATTTCACTGAGAACTATTTTCTTCTTTCATTCACCACTTGGTTGTCTGACTTGTTGTATGTGATAATTTGGAGAAATCCATTATCCAAGCTACATGAGCGTGTGGCTTATGCATGTACAGGAGATACATTTAGATTCATCCTGTATGATGTTAAACATTGGGGAGACTGACTACTTAGGAGAAATTCCTGATAGCTACCGGTCTCTTGATAGCGTCCAATTAACATTGATTATTTGGACCAACACTTTGAGTGCCTACCAAGATTGTGGCGAAACCACTTGGTTTGAGGAATGGCACCAGTTCACCTTGTCTGCATGATGTCTGCATGAGGACAGACATGACTTAGGACATTCAATATCCCAGACAGATTCAGGGAAGGCATTTAATGTTCGACAGGACTGTGCGACCAGCCCTTCCGACAAGACAGTATGAATGAATCAGAAAGGGAAAGAGTAAGTGAGGTGAACTTATATGGGAAACACTCCATTACACAAATGTATATGAATATGTATGTTTTGAGCTATAGATGTTCTAAATAGTTTTATGAATATATACATATTTATTTATTTAGAACTGATATATGTTTATGTAACATGCCATCATATATATCATCATACCATCATATATTATGACTTGAATGTATGTTTATATGAATGTATAGACATATGTGTTTTGAGATGTATTCACAATAGCGTACCAGGGAAGCCGGAATTTTAATTTCTGGTGAGAGATTATCCTCTCGTTTTGATACTTCAATACAAGACGTTGTGTTACAAAATTTCCTAGCTAAACTCAGATCTCTTAGGAGCAATGGACAGTCAACAACCCATATCAGGAAGTGACTTAGCCTTGTGAGGGACCAATTTGGACTCCTTCAATCTGACAGTGAACTGCGTCTCACTGGGGGAAGCATGACCTATTTTCAGCCAGATGAGTTACGTATACCATAATATAATCATCATCATCATATGATCATCAATAGCAATAATAAACACAGTTGTTGTATTTTAAAACTCAATTTGTCCGTATAATTCTAAATGTTTATAAATGTTTGTGTAGCGTATCAAGTACACACATTATTGTATCATTTAGTGGGGGTTCGCACATATTGTCCAGAAGTGGGAATCTATGTCCGGGAGGTCTCTTGCCTATGCAGTCATAAGTAACCAGATTACGTTGCATGTCTTAACTCCTCCTTTCTCACTTCTGGTTATACCCAGTACAGCCAAATCTATATAGATATATTCTATCTTCAACGAGCCACTTCTTGGCTGTTTTCTTGAGTATCAGGGACAGTGTCTTAAATCAGCATAACAGACATTTGTTCCACGTTTTCTCTCTGTGATCTGGGGTAGCAATTAGTTCCTTCTGACAGAGTTAGGGGATCTTAAACTGCATCCAGAACTAAACACCAGCAGAAGAAAATGATTTTGGCTGAGTGGTTGCCCAACCGGGAGCTACCTCAAGCCAGTTGGTGACACCTTGTCACCAAGTTCTCCACTTTATTTCGTCTCATAACGTTTTCAAACATTGTGACTGTCTACGTCTAATTTCTCTAATTAGTTTACGGTTTTCATTTATTTCTTGGTCATTGGTTTTTCAATTTGTCCATTTGCTCAGAAACCACATTTCCACAGTCATCAGATTATTTTCAGACTGACTGCTCAATGTCTACGCTTCACATCCATATACAAGTAAGATTCTACGTAGATTCTATTTTTCTTGTTTGTGGTAATTCGTTCCTCCTTGTGACGACCACAATTTGTGTCTTCTTACAATATAATTCTAACCCTAGTTGTTCACTATGTTCAGATTATGTTCATTGTCTGCAATCAATACTGTATCATCCGCATACCTTATGATATAAATATTACCTCCCCCAACAGTGATTCCTTTCATACCCTCTACATTTCGGTTCAATATTGTCACTGTATAAACAGATCTGGAGACATTACACATCCCTTTTGCACACCTCTCTTAATAGGCTGATATTCTCTCTCTTCTTCAGCGTTCCGAGCCATTTGAGGTTCTTTGCTGCAGATACAATTCGTCTCCATTCGTCTCTCTGGTTGACCTTCTCTTGCCAGTCGTTGATTCCAAGTGCTTGTAGGTCTGTATATATATTATCTCTCCACCGTCTTCTTGCCGGTCTCTCTGGCTGTGGGGCTACAACACTTTCTCTCTGTAATCCCGTTTATCACGCAGAGTCTTGCAGCGAAGCGAGAGCTGAGGCGGTTCGACCCCCGCTCGTGACTTGCGGGATACTGAGCCGGCCGCTCAGAAAGCAATGGCAAACTACTGAGCGTAATCTTGCCAAGAGATCAACAGACAGCTGAAAGATGCTGCTGTTGACAGCTAAGTCCTGTAAAAGGATACGCAAAACATTTTTATTTTACCGTCTTCTTGGTCTACCTCGGGGTCTACGGTCATTTATTTCCTGAGTGTAAGCGAGTTTTGTTTCCCTATTATATTCCATTCTTTCTATATGCTCCAGCCATTGTAGTCTATTAGCCTTCATGATACCAGTGATTAGCGGGGACTTAAACAGATTATAAATGTCTTTGTTACTTCTTCTTTTCCACTCTCAACTTTGTGTATCCCTAATGGGTCCAAAGATGTGTCTTAAAACTTTGTTCTCAAAGGTTGGTAACAAGGCTTCGTCTCCTTTCGTTGTACTCCAGGTTTCAGAGCCATACAGCACAACTGGTCAATAAGCTGATATTGACATACTTTATTATCAATCTTTGTGGCAGGTTGTTGTTTTCAGTGTATGTTGTTTACAAGTCTAACGTCTTTCCCATCATTTTGTCGATCTGCAAGCATCTTCATCATGTTGACATGTCAATCGAAAGCCTTTGTGAAGTCAATAAAACAAAGATGTAGGTCTTTGTTTACTTCTTTAGAACGTCCAATTAATGTTCTCAGCATATACACAGCATCTACTGCATCCTTGTTCATCTCCTATTTCGTGTTGTATTTTCTTCCTAACCCTTTGCATGATAAATCTTAGCAAAATCTTCGTGATGTGGCTCATTATACTATTTGTTCGATGTTGATAGCATTCTAAGGCTCCCGATTTCTTCGGGATTACAATAAATATAAAATTACATGAGGGAGAACTATCAGAGGCGTTCGAAATGGAAACAAGAGCGTCACATAGATGCCGTTTGCCACCGATACTATTCGTACTGACTATAGACCGGGTTATGAAGACGACAACATGAATTGCTAGAAATCGAATTTAATGGTCTTCTCCGGTGAAGCAGCTTGATGTTCTGGACTTCGCTGATGATATTGCCCTCGTGTCTCAGAGGTAAATCAGATTCAGGATAAACTAACAACAATTAAATTTTAAAATGCATAGGATATTGACAAAGATAATCTGAATAAATCAAGCAAATGATAATCTCACCATACTTAACATTTTTTTAAAAATTCTAACGTTAAAGCAGTACTCCAGAGTGGATCAGAAACACGGAGAGCAATTACCTCGGCTAGACAAATTTTAAATGTTCAGTAATTTGTGCCCCTGCATAAAATAGGGCTAACATGTTATGAGAGTCACCAATGTAGAGCTCATGATGAAAACTAGACATATAGCAGTAAACCAAGAAGTGAAGAAAATATGTTGGCGATGGATTGGGCATACATTATGCACACCTGAGAAAAATATAAATAGAAAGGATTTGTCTAGAATCCACTGGGCAAAACAAATAAAGGAAGAAGTAAAAACACACGGAGAAGAGAAGTAGAGACATAAATAAGTAATACGGGAAGGACGTGGACGGAGCTGCAAGGAATATCTCAGGATAAGATGTCTTGGCGTGAGTCGGTTGAGGCCCATATATATATATATATATATATATATATATATATATATATATATATATATATATATATATATATATATATATATATATATATATATATATATAATATTGATAGACAAGGAATTTTGTTTTGGCAGTGAGCTTCCTGTTCTCCCAGACTCTTTTTCTTAACCTGTTCATTGTTGTTGCTGCCTTACCAATCCGGATGTTGATTTCCTGAGATATATATATATATATATATCAGATGTAAGGTATTAGTCAGATATGACTGAACCACCGTATGACAGTAGACGGTACTAGCGCCGAACGAATATTGGGAGGCGGTCACCAAACCCTACACCCCGCATTATACCAACGGCTTCGGGTGGAGCGCAATTGGGAGGGTACAAGCCTTATCCTGGTGCGAGGAAATGCAACCTAAAGACTAAATTTCGTAGCAGGGCAGACAAGGCCTTAAGCCTTAAGTGGTCTAGGATCGAAGCTCCGACAGGCGGTCAGTTAGAGCATTGCTTATAAGTTATAACTCCATCCCTGTTCTTAACCACCATGGGTTGTCTTTATTATACCTTTTTTTAAGCACAATGTAGCAAGCTATCGTCTGTCAAGACGGCAAGGTGCTAGAGCGAGAGAGAGAGAGAGAGAGAGAGAGAGAGAGAGAGAGAGAGAGAGAGAGAGAGAGAGAGAGAGAGAGAGAGAGAGTATACTAGAACATTATATTAAACAGTAAGAATGAGACAATCTCTTTCTTTGGTCATGTCATGAGAAGAGAAGCATTGGTGAATATAGTGACGACTGGAAAGATCAAGTGGAAGAGAGGCAGGGCCAGATCAAGAGAAATGATGCAGGATGGACTAAGACAGAATATCATCAGAACACCAAAGACGAGATCTGTGGAAAGGCATGCTGGCAAGTCACTTACTGATGATGATGATACACACAATATATATATTTAAACCAACCTTTATATTCCTTCTCCTTGTTGGTGAGTTGAGCTGTAGCACCACTAGGGCCGAGAGCTCCTTCAACTGCAACTCCGATTTTCAACTTGCTCTGGAGAGGCTCAGACACTGGCTTGCTTGGGTTAAATTCCACGTAGGGGCCGAATGCTTTAATTAGCTCTGGTTCATCTTTGTCTAGTGGCAATTTTAGTGTTCTGTTCACGCCTGGTGAATTACATGTATGGTTTATCAAAGTGGCATATTCATTGCAAGCCACCCATCTAATTTGGGAGTAATAATTACATTTAATCTTCACCATATCATCAAAATAATCATCATCATTAGGTTACTTAGTCTAGGCAGTGTTGAAAGACGTGTCTAGTCATGCCACTCAGATGATTTTTTTCTTCTTAGAGGACCTGTTTGCTTTGGATTTTGCCTTCGTGTATTTGCACACACGGTGGTCTCATATTCTCGTTTCATATTATGTCCAAGTTGAGAAAACCTGCGGTTTGTATGTACTTTTCACTACAGTTTGGAAATAAAGTAGCAGCATACATCAGAATAAATAAACAAGCAAAATAATGTGCCGGAAACCACATTAATCCAACGAACTGAAAGCAGACAGTATCTTCCATCGCTCGCCATTTCCTGATTTCCAGGAATGCGACGGACAAAATGCATGCGTTTCACGTTTTGTACGACAAAAAATCGATGATTGTTGAAAGTTTCAAATACAGCAGAGATAAACATGTGTAACTTTTAATTATGTTGATGAAAAGACATGGCAGTTTAAAACTAACATAAGTAAAACGCATTTTGAAACACACAACTGTTTAAAACTACCGCAGTTAAACGCATATTGAAACACAGAACTATGCGTTATGTATTTCATCAATAAGGAATGCCTGTGTTGCTTTGTTCTATGTTGATTATTCTATTTCTTCAGCATGCACCAGACGAGATACTGCAACCTATGCACTTTGTAAGTAAAGAACCCTTTTTTACACTTATTGAGGCACATATATGTTAGTTTTTCCTATGTTATTGAGACTATTGGGCATATGTTACTAGTTCTATCTATGTTATTGTGGCGTATTGGGCATGTGTTACTAGTTCGTTCTATCTATGTTATTGAGGCGTATTGTCTGAAATCCAAAAGAGTGGTAATCGCATATTGGAACCTCTCATAATTAAGATACCTGAAATGAAAAGGGTGATAGATTAACAAATGAAGGTAAAAGACTACCTCAGCCTGATTACACATCCTATAGTGTGGCCAAGAGGGCCATAAGAAAAGCTCATTAAATCAAGTGCGAATCAGAACATCCATGTCACCAGAAATATGTTACAAACTTCACCGAAACAAACAGATAACTATCTTCAGAATCTGCATAGGATATAGATGGTTAGTCGACAGATCAGCCTCATTGGACATCGAACCATTCAGTCCATAATTGCTCGGATCCCCTCTTCAGTACATTCCGCACTCTGTAGAGGCTCACGACACCCGTTCTGTGCTGGTTTATTAATATTCTTTGGTTTCCTTCATAGTGTTCTTGTTTGGCCACACCTCTTTAATAATATATAGTATAGCATATAAAGTAATGATATGGCTTGCTGGAGAATTGGTAAAACTATGGCTAACCTTTTGCAGCAAGATTGCTCATCATATACAGAATAGAAAAAAAACAAAACTTGGTGACTTAGGGAAACAGAATGCCATAGGAAAATACAATACATAATTTCCGATGAGCGTATGTAGCTAAAGTAAAGCAGTTTTTCAAATTTTCTATTCACGCACGTATTTAAAAAAAAAAATCTAGACAAGTTGTTTCCAATACATTTTGGGACTATCACACGTTTGTCACATAGTTCATATTTCAACAGCCCTTCAACACGTATGCATACAAGTTGCATATTCTTGACGTAGCAGTCAACTCCAGCATGAGTTGAGTTGACTTGAGGTGAATCAAGATCCGACATCACAACACTCGAGACACTCCCATACGTGCTCCGTACTCATCGTCAACAACCAGCGAAGAGTCTCAATAACAAAGATACCCGTTGCAGTCTGATTATGTGTCCCTCTAGTTCTTCCTCGGAGTACTGAGTGTCGGTCAGATCCACCGGTCACTGTCACCCTCTACCGAACCATGCTCTCCAGGCCATGATGGTTTGTATGTTCCTCTACAGTGTATGCGTGATCCCAAAGGGCCTTTATCACCTCTGCCTTATAATGCACAAAAATCCCACTCAAAGTTGCAGACTCAGTCAATCTGTCCGCTTGTACGTTTCCCATCACACCAGCATGTTTTAATAAGAATAAAATGAAAGCTCAAATGTTTCTAAGTTGGCTGTCCTACTTCGAAATCCATTCATAATGTGCCATGCCGGTAAACGTAGGCGTTCATGACTCGCCATTTCACTCGATCATCAGAGTCGTGGATCAGCTCAATGTTCCTGTCTTGACCATGCCACGTGGCCAAGCCATCCAGGTATTTACTTCTCCGTCTTCCCCTTGATCTCTTTCCCTCGATCTTGGCAGTTGTCAACAAGTTGTCAAATTTATTTCTTCTCATAACATGTCCGAAAAATGTTGACTGTCTACGTCCAATTTCTCTGATCAGTTTACGATTTTCATTTGTTTCTTGTAGAACTTGTTCATTGGTTTTTCTGTCTGTCCATGGTATTCTTTGAATTCTCCTCAGAAACCACACATTCACAGCTATCAGATGTTTTTCAGCTCGACTGCTCATTGTCCAAGCTTCACTTCCATATAAAAGTATAGGCTCTGTGTAGCACTTCAACACTCCTTTTCTCGTTTCAATTGACACCTTTTTATTGGTCAGTATTTTTTTCATCTTGCTAATGGCTGCTTTCGCCATAGCGATTTTTGTTGTAAACACTTCAAGGCATCTCCCATCAGATATTACTGTTCCGAGATAATTGTACCTATTCACTTGTTGAACAATATTCCCATTTACTTGTATATTACTTTGTGGTATTTCGTTCGTCCTAGTGACAACCATAATCTGTGTCTTTTTACAATTTAATTATAGCTCTACATGCTCACTGTGTGCAACAACCGCATTTACTAACTGTTGCAGATCTTGCTTCGGAATAGAACCTACTAAATTTTGTTTTATGTTTTCAAACCTGAAAGACACGAACTCACGTACATAAAATAGCAGCACGTATTTGTTGATAGTTATCTTCAGTGAAATAAGAACATTTTCATTGTAACAACAATGTACCAAGGAATACAGGCTTACCTCGTACGATGCCCTTTTCAAGGATAACTCTAACGAAGTGCTGGTCTTCCTTGACGGCCTGCACTTGTCCGAAAGCTTCAGAACTTGCGGTGTCGGACTTTTTGATGTTCACCTGTTGAAAAGGTACGTAAAGCAGCCCCGCTTATTTTTAATATAGGACTCTTCTGAAATATTAGTTTTACACTGCTCAGTGCGAACATCGTTTAAAATGATTATGCTATAAGCCAGCGCATATTATGCGCCATGCCAGCGCATAGAGTGTGTTGCCGGTGCCCTGAAGATAAGTAATGAGCAGCAACACTGTAACCTTCCATTCTCTTCCTTACATGCGACAATGGAGAGCTTTCCTCGAGCATCTATCAAAACATCTAACCAATGATAGTTAGTTAGTTAGTTAGTTAGTTAGTTAGTTAGTTAGTTAGTTAGTTAGTTAGTTAGTCGACAGATCATCCTTATTGCACATTGAACCATTCAGTCCATAAGTGCTCGGATCCCCTCCTCAGCAAATCCCGTAGCGTGTAGCGGCTAACGGCGCCAGTTCTGTGTTGGTTTATCAATCTTCTTTGGCTTCCTGCGTAGTGTTCTTGTTTGGCCACACCAATGATGAAAAATTCTAACAAAACGTAAAGATAATAATTTAATATAAGAATGAAAACTGAAAATGGAGCGCTTATACTAAGGATAGGTCTGGACTTACACTCTAAGTAATTTCAGTATGTACTGAAATGCGGAGGGTGTCAATTAAAAAATAGAATATAACTAGAAAATATCTTGGCTCAAGAAAATGTAAGCGTTTGTTGCTTGCAAGAAACTCACCTCAATGAAAATATAGTCTTCAAAATCAGAGGCTACCAGTGTTACCGATCTGGCCGAAAGGACAGGCGAAAGGGTGGGATACTGACTCTTGTCAAAAATAACATCACTACTTCCCAAATTGAAGTTTACATGGAAGGGGCTGAGTATCAGACACTTAAACTTAAGACAGGCAATACAGACCTTCACCTGATCAATTAATACTGTCCAAATCATCGCCCACAGGCACTGGTCACACTACCATTAAAATAAAAAATGATTGCGTGTGGCGATTTCAATAGTTACTCGCAGAGCTGGGGCTATGATCACAATTACCAGAGAGGATAGAGACTGGAAGACTGGCAGGATGAAAATAGATTCATCTTGATTAAAAAACCGTCTGATCCATATACCTTCTACTTGAGATATGGCACACTAAAACTACACCTGACCTGGCTTTTCATTCATCAGACATGGAGCTGATCATTAAACGAATTGTTGGGAAACCGCTACATGGCAGTGACCATTGGCCAGTCTTTCTAACTGTAGAAAATGAGCTTGTAAGTGAAAGCAGCACTGTCTCAAGGTGAAACTACAAGAAAGCAGACTGGGCTATATACAAGCATCGCACCAGCATACTGGTTAGAAACCTGAACACATAGAAGGACATAAATAAAGTAGTTGCAGAGTTTGGGAAATGCATACTACCGGCAGCACGAGAAACAGTACCAAGTGGAGCCCGTAAACATTATAAACCCTACTGAAGTAGTGAACTGGAACAGTTGCATAGTGATGTAGAAGTGTGCGCTGATGACCTGTTTTGTGGAGCACAAATGAACATGCATCAATGGCCACCGTATCGCTACAAAGAGCTGTAGATATAGTTGTTGCATGGGCTGATAGATGGTATGTCAAGTGCAGCACCACTCTAATTACCATTTCTCCGAAACAAAAGACAGGGATCATTCAGATAGATGGAACACCCCTAAGAGAAGATAAAGAACCAACATACCTTGTAGTAACATTTGATGACAGGATGACATGGAGAAAACACATAAAAAAGAAGTAGCAAAAGCCAGAAGGAAAAATAGCCGTCCTGAGAAAACTAAGTGGAACCACATGAGGAGACAGTGGGAAAATATTTAGCAAAGTTTATCAACAGAGCATACGACCACACCTGGAATAGGGTCAACTAAATTTTTTTTTAAAAACCCACACTACAAGAGCTGGGCAAGGTGCAAAATCAAGCTCTTAGAGTCACCACAGGAGGGATGAGATCAACCCCTATAGTGGAAATGGAGAAAATGGGGAGGACACAAGCACTGAGAGAGCGCAGAGACACGAAAATACTAATACAAGCAGACATGTTCCTCAGCTTGCCAGGTCACCCTATGAAGAACCAATTTGAAATCTTACCTATGGGGCGGTTGAAAAGAAGTAGTTTTATCCACCAGGCTAAACGACTCTGCAGAAAAACCACCGATCCGCCCACAGTTGGTATCCCCCTGACAACTATTCTAGAGCAAACTTCATGGAAAGATGAACATAGACTATCACTACAAATCCAGACAAAAGTGAGACGAATATTTGACAAGGAAGAACCAAGGAAGAACAGAACAGTGTACAGCGTAGAACAGCCACTCTCAGTTTCCTTGATGAAGAATTCCCACTGGACCTCTGGATCCGAGTCTACACAGATGGGTCAGCACAAAATGCTGTTCGAAATGGAGGTGCGGGAGTGTACATTGAATACCCAAATAATACTAGGGACACAGCCAGAGTTCCAAAGGAAAGTACTGCCATAACTATGATGCTGAGATTGAGGCAATCAAGATAGCAGCAGTGAAATTATTAAATAAAATAATATTTTGAAGTGCAAGCAGTGTGACTAGCTTCTTTCCTCCAGTTTCCCCCATGATTCATGAGCATAATTTTTCTAGGAACAAGTAAATTCCATACTGGTTTGCTAGACCTTTCATTGGTTCTTTACATACTTAACCCTTTGCATCAATTGCAACATCTTAAAATAAGTTCATTTTAAACGCCCTACCGTTGTGGGAAGATTTGGATTGCCTGTTTGAGGTTGCTTAGTCCACGTAATCTCTCCTTCCACTTCCAGTTTAACTTGTGAGAGGACAACGTCATCATCTCGCACAGCTGGAGAATGATTGAAACAAAGAGCCTGGTAATGATCTGGTAAAGAATCAGATTCTTTCATGTTCTTCTTGTAGTTATAATCACCACTTCTGAATACACAAGTGAAATCAAATGTCCCTTTTCCACGTCTTTGAGACGTGTTTGGTGTATGGTGGTAACCATATATTGTCATAGACCACTCTGAACTCGATGGCTGATGCGGTCAATATCACTCGGACTGCCACAACTTCCCAGAGCCTTTTCCTGGTACCTATTTATATAGTATGCCCCCTTCTTTCGGCCTTTATTCCCCCCCCCCCCCCCACTTTCCCTCCAGGAGTATAGGCCCTCAGCCACTCATTTTATATATTATGCTATCTCATGCAGCTCCATGCATGCCTTCTCCGTACTGTTCAGTTCTATCTTTAATTCTCTTCTTCGTGTTTTTATTTAGGTCTTCCCCTATTTCATGTGCCGTGTGTGTTCCAAACAAAGGACAACGTGGTAGTACTATTCCCAGGTTTCCTCAGCGTTAGTCCTATCTGGCTGCAGCGTCTCTTACAACCTCTTAATTCACTTGTCATGAAATTCCAGGTTTCAGTTCTGGCAATTTCCCTCGGTGAAAGGAAGTAAATCTGCATGCGGCCTCTTTTAGGCATTTTCCACAGCGCGCCATGCAACTGAGTTTGTAACTTCTAGAACGCATGTGGCAAACTCAAGGCCCGCGGGATACACCCGGCCCGCGGTACAATCATATCAGGTCTGAGAGGTCTCAACCGACGTACAAATATTTTCGGCCCGAGAGAGAATTTCAGGTACATTTTTTTTTTTAATGGTCACGATATAAAGTGCAAATCAAATTCCCTAATTAGCAGCCTTCCCAATGAGAGCGTTCTCGCTTCGATCGGAATAAGCAAAAATAAAAGTTGTTTAAGGAGTTAGTGTTCGTTGTTATAATTATCTAGCAACGTTCAGATGCTCTTTTTGGATTGTCGCATAAAAAATGACAGTAGTGTAATGCCCTGATATTACATCATCTTTTTCCACTACGGCTAACCTGATATAAATCTAGCGTCTGTCCGTATATGAAATATCTTTTAAAATCAAAGCTAGCCTTTAAAATGGCCAAGAGAAAAGTTGGTTCCGAAAACAGAACCTTTAAAAGCCGCTGGAAGGCTGAATATATGTTTACTGACATTGGCGTAAACAAATGTGTCTAATTTGTGGAGATGATGTGGCTGCGATCAAAGAATATAATTTGAGACGGCACTACAAGACTAAACATCAAGACAAGTTAAACAGCCTGAATGTAGAGCAGAAGTTACTGAATGTATAAGTATTGAAGAGGCATCTAACATCACAGCAAATGTTTTTCACTACAGCAAAATCACAAACTGATGCTGCAGTCAAAGCAAGTTTTATTGTGTCAGAGGCGATCGCAAGATCAGGCCGACCATTTACAGAAGGAGAGATTCTGAAGCGCTGCATAATGAAAGTGCGTGACGTCTTGAGATCAGGTAAAAAGAAGATGTTTGCAAAGGTAAACCTTAGCAGAAATAAGATTATTGATCGGGTTTGTGAGATGGCGACTAATGTTGCATTCTCCCTTGCTGTCGATGAAAGTAATAACACGACTGACACTGCACAGCTCGCCATCTTCATCCGTGGAGTGAACTCCAGTTTGAATCTTACATAAGAAATATTGGACATGAAATCCATGAATGGGACAACGACAGGAAAAGACATTTGTGACAACGAATGTCAAAGTTTAACCAACATGAACCTGCCTTGGAACAAACTCGTTGGACTGACAACAGATGGAGCACCGGCGATGTGTGGCGAAAAAAGTGGACTAGCTGGAAGGATGCGGTTAAAGATGCAGGAGAACTGTACTGGTGAATTGATAGCATATCACTGCATCACACACCAAAGATCGCTGTGTAGTAAAGTCCTCAACATGAAAGATGTAATGAGCACTGTAACACAAACCGTCAACTTTATCAGAGCCAAAGGTTTTTTTGCAGGAAATAGAGTCGGCTTTCAGTGGCATGCCTCATCATACAGGGGTGCGGTGGCTAAGTCGGGGAAAAGTTCTCAGTAGATTTTTCCAGCTGATCGAGGAAATCTGTCAATTCATGGACAGTAAAGGAACAGATTCCACAGTTTTTCGTGACAAAAAGTGGAAATGTGAGTTGGCGTTTCTGTCTGATATAACCACTCATCTCAACGACTTGAGCCTGCAGCTCCAGTGACGGGATCACATTATCACTGATATGCATGATGCAGTGAAGGCATTTCAAGTGAAGCTGAGCTTATGGGAGACACAAATGCACAATGCAACCTGTCTCACTTTTCTTGTTGCCAAGCAATGTTAAACTAAGTGAACGCTATGGTTTTTCCCAATGCAGACTTTGCTGAAAAACTTAGCTTACTTCGCGCCGAGTTCGCACGGCGCTTTAGTAACTTTGAAGCACAGAAAAGTAATTTCGAGCTGTTTCGTAATCCATTTGCCATAGATGTGGAAACTGCACCTATAAATTTGCAGATGGAGTTAATAGAGCTGCAGTGTAATGGGACAATAAAGGCAAAGTACGACACTGTGGGGCCTGCACAGTTCACTCGTTTCATTCCTGAAGAGATGCCCCGGCTTCGTCTACATGAGGCTCGAACCTTGAGCATATTTGGTAGCACATATCTGTGTGAGCAGCTGTTTTCAGTGATGAAGATTAACAATACATCACGCAGGAGTCGTCTCACTGATGAACACTTGCAGTCCATCATGAGACTCTCTTTGACACAAAACATTACTCCCAACATGAACGAACTTGTAGCCGAGAAAAAATGACAAACATGGTGCTCTGACAAATTGACATAAGAGTGAAAATGTGTATACCAATGATGTTTTATTATTAAAACTTATTTTCTATTTAATTTATATTAATGTTTAAAAAAGGTTTCATTTTCGGCTTATTGAATATTTATCCTGTCCGGCCCGCAACCTTACGTGTGATTTGTGTTTTGGCACGCTGAGCGATTGAGTTTGACACCCCTGTTCTAGAGGATCCTCTTTTCCTCTTGGCTGGCTTGGCTATTCTCCTCCTCCCCCACCCCATCCCCACCCCATTTTTAAACCCGCTCATGGTTGGTTAAACTTGCAGCTCAAGTTTGTCTACGGAATGGGGAAGCCATCCCTATGCCCAACTCTCCTTCGTCGCTTCTTACGGCATGTATCCGTGGTCACAGTGTGTTATTATTCTTTGTATGCCTTAAGGGTCCCGGGGTAACACATTGGTAGAATCCTACTTAGTCGTCTCATTGTTAAACAACGTTGAATTGATTAAATACCCGATCACTGTTTTGTAAACGAGTTAGCGAGTGGTTTATAACTAAACACATATGTATTGTTTGCCTCTCAGAAAGGTAGAAACCAGAGGACGCAATAGACAACATAAACATTGAAAGCGATAGTCACCGACATGGTCTATATTCCACATGAATCCACAACCATGGAATGTGGAAATAATTCGTATCTAACCATTGGGTTAGCACCATAGGCCTCGGGAATTTATATTAAACATGTATAGGTCAAATAACAAATATACAAACACATCGGACCGTATTACTGTGTCTATTTTATGTTTGTTTTTACTGATTAGTGTCATAGGATGATTAATCGTCTGAAATAACTTCCCATATCTCCCATGGGCTGATATATCTCCGACATGTTGTCCTTACATTATAATACAACATGTCTGCTAAAATATTAACAACTTGTAAGTCATTAACTGTGACAGACCCCTACGTCCCATTTTCCGTCATCCACTTTGTTTGGTCCAATCCTATATTTTTGTTTGGCACTGAATCTGTTAACAAACATTTTTTTTTCCCGCGTTTCCATCATGTTTCAGGATATTGCGGTCAACACCAGCATCTTTCAGCTGTATGTTGATTCCTAGGCTAGATTACGCTCATTAGCACGCCACGACTTTCTGAGCGACCGGCTCCATACTCTCATAAGTCACTTTTGCAATTCGAACCACTGCTAATTCTCGTCGCGTCACGTGACGAGAGTATTCGGGGTTAGCGGAGAAATCTGCAAACCCATCGGCCATGGAGCAGGCGTTAACAAACATTTAGAGAAGAGAAATGATTGGTTGGATCCAATGTTGTACACGTATTACACAGACATATCAATCGGTGAACCCTTTGAGGCCACTAAGACAATTCATGAATAAACACACGCCTATTGTGACAGAGACTATAGCTTTCAGTTCATATATTGTCTAGTGCGTCTTCTGGTCTCTACTTCCTTCTACTTCTGTGAGTGCAAAACAGTACATGTGTGTTTATTTATAAACTGTCTTAATAGCCTCAAAGGTTACCCCTATTGATATTTCTGTGTAATTGTTGACGAAATCTTCACTTTCACTTCCATGCGCGTATACTCATGGGTGGTACACTAAGATATGTTATATTCTTAAAGTATACAAAGGCAACAAAACTTACCTCCTCGGGTGGAGTCCGACTGGTCGTTCCGCTGGAGGCCTTCCCTGACATATTTGGTGAGGTTTATCATTTTCTTTAAGTTCTGAAATGTCAAAGAACATTCTACTGTGAAATAATTACAGCTAAGGGAGATGCGTTACTTTCGTCGAGATGTAAATAATTTGCAATCTTCTGGATCACCCTTGAATGACTGGCCGAATGGCGGCGACGATAATGCTTTCCAACAGCCTTGTCACTTTCTGTCTGGCATCTCTCTGTGCCGTAGCGATAGGCTATCAAGAATATTACCTTGCTGTCTGTCTCTATCTCTCTTACCTAAGAATTTCTAGTTTTACAGCATGTTCCAGTTTTTCACTACTTATAATGTGACCATAGAATGACGACTGGCTCTTTCTGATAAGAAGAAGGAGGAAGAGAAAAAGAAGGATAAGGGTGGGGGTGAAGAAGAAGAAGAAGAAGAAGAAGAAGAAGAAGAAGAAGAAGAAGAAGAAGAAGAAGAAGAAGAAGAAGAAGTTAACCTCAAATATTGTTTAGTAAGCCATCGTGAAGGCTACCCACAGTTTAACCTCAGATAAAGTTTGCAAGCCATCGTGAATGCTACCCACAGTTTAACCTCAGATAAAGTTTGCAAGCCATCGTGAATGCTACCCACAGTTTAATCTCAGATAAAGTTTGCAAGCCATCGTGAATGCTACCCACAGTTTAATCTCAGATAAAGTTTGCAAGCCATCGTGAATGCTACCCACAGTTTAATCTCAGATAAAGTTTGCAAGCCATCGTGAATGCTACCCACAGTTTAATCTCAGATAAAGTTTGCAAGCCATCGTGAATGCTACCCACAGTTTAATCTCAGATAAAGTTTGCAAGCCATCGTGAATGCTACCCACAGTTTAACCTCAGATATGGCTTGCAAGCTATCGAGAATGCCACTCCCAGTTTAACTTCAGATATGACTTTCAAGCCATCGTGAATGTTACCCACAGTTTAACCTCAGATAAAGTTTGCAAGCCATCGTGAATAGCGTACAAACGTACAGGCTCACGGGCTATCTTGGTTGTATGTAATAGGCAGGAATAACTTGGCATTTTTTTAATTTTAAAATAAAAGTGAACATCCCTTTACAAGCCCCAGAGCGCACTGGCCATATGGTGCTCAACCCATATATTATTGTTCAATCGGCACCCCAGGAATGGTGTTGTCTATATCACTCAGGCCGCCTCTACTTCCCAAGATATTTCGTGGTACCTATTTTAGTCTGTGTCGACCTGGGAACCCCGGTTAATGTTTAGAAAAGCCGCCTCCGCGCCGAATCGAGCCTATAACCTCAAGGCCAGAGGCAAGTGTCTAGCCGCTACGATACCGTGGCTCCTAGCATATTTTATAAACGAGTCATCATTTGTTGGGAAAATACTATATTTGGCTGCTTAATTCCCTATTATATTTATGAAGGAATATCAGAGTTGTTATATTATAAACACGACCCGTGTGTTTACTCTAGAAATCAGTTAAACTGTTAAACACTGCGGAATGTTGAATTCTAGGCATAATTATGGAATAAATGCGGGTTTGTTATCGTAAGCTTCCGACAGGAAGACTCGAAAATGTAGATGTGGCTAACACATCTTCTTCTTCTTCTTCTTTCGTTCGCTTGAAACATGTCTACAACTGCAATGTCGTCTCTTGTATGAATCTAACAGTCTTTTTTAGTTCATTCAGTGGTCCATAGAGTTTATCTTCCACTGTTGTCTCTCTAGGCCAGAAGGTTCGCCTGGATATGTTGTAGTTTGGGCAATTCTGGAGTATGTGCTCTGCTGTCTGCGACGCCAAACCACATGTGCACATGGCTGAGTCACCAATCTTGAATTTTGTATACAAGTGGTTGCGTAATCTAGTGTGTCCTGTTCTGAGGCGCAGAAGAATGACCTGTTCTGATCTGTCCATAACGTGGTAGTCGTCTTGAGTAAGGTTTGGAGGCTTTCTGATTGATTTGATCATTCTTTTCTTTTGGTGGTATGTAATAGGCACATCAGGTTGTTCTTCTTTTGCTCCTTCCTTAGCCAATCGATCAGCTTTGTCGTTTCCTAACACATCTGATAAACTTACCTCGAGAACACAGCACACACAATGCAGACTGCAATGTTTCTATCAGTTGTACTGCTTCAGAGCCTATCGCTGTCGGAGAGTTCAATGTGCAGGAATGTCCGATTTTCGAGCATTTATAGGCAGATCTATGACGTGGCCGAATATCCCCGTACACGTAATAGACGGAGAGTTTCGTAATGAGAAATTTTGCCCGAAATCAGTACGTGGACTTATTTTGAGATTATACGTCACCCGCATTCAATGTTAAAAATATGTTGTATGTAACATCGAAAGCACATTAGTACTTGCGACTCTGACCGATACAGACTTGCAAAATGAGTATAACAATAGTAAATGGTTTAGTTATTATTATTTTGATTATTATACTTGCCTTATTAATAATTATTTATTAAAATACGGCGATGTACTTGTATGTAAGTTTAGTATATGTAAATAAAAGATAAATAAGTGGTAGTTGAACATTTACTTTATTATTAAATGTATTAATTACTTTAGTAGTAAGAGTTAAGTACGAGTATTACCAAAATGATCATTTTTAAATGATGTACAATTTTTTATAAAATCGCCTGTATCTCGATTCTTTTCTGGGGTCCGCGGGCAATATTTTATTTCTACCGTTGTCATTAAATGGCGATATCCCTTAACACATTGGAAATATGTGAAGTATTTTCTCATCTTTTAGATATTTGCTACTGTATGCTTCCACCAACTGGATGAGACGGAGTTACTTAATGCGTGTCTAGGACATAGGGATGTAACATAACAAGTAAGTATACAAAGATCATATCTCTGCATATGGAAGGAGATAACACCATACCAATGGAAACGTTAACTCTGTCTGTCTGGGACAGTTATTGCTTAAACTGATTCTGAAGCAAACAGATGATTATATTTAGGAATTCATTCAATATGGGGGTATGGATTAAAGTAGCAATTAGAACTGAGTGGGCTAGTGTAGCACAAATCTGTGGCAAAATGTCTTAACAAAAGTATATAATGTAACATCATGGTCATCATCATGTGGCCTACCATTTGGCATACACGTTTATATCTCCCCACAGATCTCGGTAAGGGCCGTGCCGAGCTATGATATAGAGAGGCGGCCGCATCAGGCGGCACCGTAAGGGGGCAGCGAAGGTGGGCGGCATTTTGAAGACTTGCATCCTTAAGGGGAGGCATTTCGAAGACGTGCATCATACTGAG
>JACEFZ010016702.1:0-2500 GCA_014155875.1 Cepaea nemoralis
CATGTTAATTCGGGTATCATAAAACCTTGAACCCTGGTACACTGAATTCCACCTTTTTCCCCCCTTTAAAAAAAAAGGGGATTTTCAAACCTACCACAAATTACACTGTCATTGTCTTTTTCAAAAACACCCCAAAAAAATCACTAATAAAAACACGGGGAAAATTCCCCTCTTGATGATCTAATTTTTTTCATCCCTGAATTTCTTTGCGCCACGGGGTGCCATTGATAAGTTCGGCAAAAGCCCGTCTCCCCCTGCCACGGGTTTGGGGCACGTACACGATGGGTCCTTGTCGTTTCTTCCCGGGCCCAAAAAAGGGGGGGGGGGTGGGGGGGGGGGGGGAGAAAGAGCGCTATATTTTCTTAGGGGCCTCGGATGTCTACACTGCCACCCAAAATTTTGGGTCCTGTCCCCAAAACAGCGTCAAAAACTGTTTCCCAAAAAGGGTTCAGCGAAGTTCTTTCCCCCCGGACACCCACGGGTTTGGCTGGCTTTTGCAAAAGGTTTTGGGAATTGTTTTTTTATTTTGGCATGGCCGGGGTTTCGCCTGCCTTTCCCTTTCACAATTAGGACTCTTGCTTCCTGGACGAAGAGGGGGCCCCCTTTGTAAAAGGGTGGGTTTTTTAAATTTGATACTCTTCACTCAGTGAGTTAGTCTTTAACGTGCCTGACATTGGGACCTTGGCCCTTTAACGATGAAAAAAAAAGCCCCCTTTAAATTTTACTTGCACTCCCTCAGCTGTTTCGGCTCATTTCGGCCAGATTCCGCTGCGCTAAATCTTTTCCCTGAGTTGGCTACCCCTTTGGGTATTTTGTTGTGGTGGGTTTTTCCTGAAATCTTTAGAAAGGGTTTGGTTAGGGCCGGGTTGTACTTTACAAAAGATTTCTAAGGAACAACTTGTAGAAACCTCGCCGACAGATAGTTCGACAAGGGCCCAAACCAGCTATGAGATAAGTAGCCTAGAAAAGGGAAACTTACTGGAAAACTATCGAGCACCCAATCAAGGGAACTACTGACTGTAAGCGAAAAATCTATGTATACGATCTCACTATGTAGTGAACCTGACCCCGCCGGAAAAGTTCCCAAAGGAATCTCCTGGAGCTCCCGGACTAAACTGGAAGGTCCCCAAAAAATTTTGGAAAAATATCCTTGCCAGACGACGCCATTTTTTTGACCTAAAAAAGAAAAGGAAGAAGAGAGAGTAGGGGGGAAGAGAGAGAGGGGGAGAAAGAAGAGGGAATTGATATAAAAAGTTGTGAAGCCTAAAAAATTCGTTTCCCCATCGAACCCCTGCCTACCCCCCACTACCTTTGATAGTAAAAAAAATGAAAAGAGAGAAGAAAAAAAGGGGAAGTGGGGGGTACGACAGATGTAGGTTTTGTCTCCGGTTGGGAAAAAATAGGGTTTCCCTTTCTATTGCACCATCAAGTCTCGTGGTGTATGTTATCGGTTATAGAAGAGAGGGACAGCCTCTAAGGGCTCTAAGCCTCTAATTATATTTCTTCAGACTGACAAATCGAAATAAAAGGCAACTCAAAATATTTATTTTCTTCTGAACAGTAACAGAGTGACAATCTACACATAATCACATAAATAAACCCGTACATGCATTGAAGACACATCTACGATAATCGACTCCAAAAAACCCCAAAAAATACTGCATGACGCCACAGGGGGGGGGGGGGGTAGATATGTGATAAAATATACAACCAGATGTTAGGGAATTATTACCTACTATCACCTCCTAACCGCATGAAGAAAAGGACTAAATCTAGGAATTACACCGGCCTTTGTTTCGTAACTATCTTCCCGTAGGCTTATTAGTGGCCATATTTCAGCCCAAAATACCCTTGATCCATAGATTGATCCATCAACCCAATCCCCGGGGAATTAATTCGCTCCCATCCAACTTGTTCGCGGGTAACTTTTTACCCGACAATGTCTGAAAAATTTAAAACATCCCCGTGAGTTTTATGTGAGAATAAACCTTAGTCTTTCACACCTACAAACCCTTAACTCTATCTCTTCTTTATCTATACTAGTATTAGTATATCTTAGCCATAACATAAATTAAACCTTATTGAAAACACAGTAATCTATCGCTATATATTTAACTAACTTATTATCGCCTTTTTCCCAAACGCGCCGCCTACAGCCCATTAAGTTTTTAACCTTCACCAAGATCTGAACTCGCTGCCTGTACCACCCCGGGCCAGCCTACTACACCTTAGCTACACAACCGCAGAAGCGCAAACCCTCCTTTCACCTATGTCCAGCTAACAAAAACCGCATTCTTTCCTGTGCCCGCCCCGTCTCGGGCCAACGATCTCACCTGCCCCTATTGTCTGGTTGACCTAGTGATCGCGAGTGCCTGGCTATTTTCTTCTGTCGTCTGCTGTGTTTGGTCGCTGTGTCTATATTCTTGCAATACTGCCATCTCTTCGTATTTACATGCACTTGCACTAGCCTAGTTCTCTTAATCTTGTAGGCTAAGGGCTC
>JACEFZ010016702.1:7500-57816 GCA_014155875.1 Cepaea nemoralis
TGTGAGTTTAATATTTCAGCCAAAATATAATTCATATGTTCACTTCATATGTTTCGCTGTCCCCTGGCTTAGGACTCAAGCTTTGTCCATACACATGCTACTAAAGGGTTTATTTTTAATGACTGTGCAGTGTTTGAAAATATTGCCGGTCCATGTGTTGTATTCACCCTCTGTAAACGTCATGCAACATAATAGGTAAATACAAAACATGGACCAGCAATATTTTCAAACACTGCATAGTCATTAAAAATACACACTATTCATCTAGTAGTTGCCACTAATGGGGATTAAAATGAACTGGTATTTTCTTGTGGATTAGTTTTCCCTATTACACGTGTCTCTCGCCATCAGGCGAATCCACTCCGACGTCTGATGTATTTGTGTCATATATTTTTGAAGGGAGTGGGAGATCACTGTAGTGCATGCCCCATCTCTAACAAAAGATGTAGAGCCCCATCCTCTTCTATCTTCAATAACCCCAGAATATGAACCTTGAGTTATCTGCAGGCCTCGTTTTGTTAAGTATTGTCTAGGAGATATAGATTATGGCCCTGGTAAGAATGGTAATTTACTAATTGGGAATCTGCCCCTTCTCCAATGATTCTTTAGCTCTGGAGCCCCCTTTTAGTTTATCAAATCTGAGGAAAGTCAGGAGAATTTTCTCAGCCTGATTTAGATGAAGAAAACATGGATGTTGAGCAGTTGATAGGTATAGAGTCTTTTTATTTCCCCATTTTAGTAAGTCATTATGAGTTAATTTATCTTTTAACAATCAAACACATAATCAATCACATTAGATTTTGACAACATGATGTACAAAGAAGTTGTTGACAGATAGGTTTGAACTTGACAAATTAACAGAAGGTCAATTCATTTATTGACTGGCCTGAGCCTTCTGGTCAGTACATACATCTCTATTGTGATTTACACAAAGTAATAGAACAGTTGCACATTGGACCATTGTCCCAGACAATCAATACCAAGCATCAATATATGAGATGTCAACAAGTGTGAAAACATAGTAAACATTTTGATGTTGTACATTTTAAGTATGATGATGTTGCATCAACATTTAACTATTAGTTTCCTGAGATTGGGTGTGGTGTATACCGATGATAAAAGTAACCTGGTGACTGGAGGATTAGGTAAGCCAGGGTCCATTGACTGATGGATCCACGTCAGGTCTGCCCGTATAGCTCCACTGAAGGCCTCCCCATGCTCTGCTCATAGCGAAGTCATCCTCCATCTCACTTGTGGTTCATCTCTTTCTCTCGGCTTCCCTCTCTCAGGTCTGATTTAGGTGGTCAGTTTGCTGATGTGTTGGGTGGTTGTTGGTATGTAGCCACCAAGATCACTGATGAGTATTCGCATAAATATATACAATCCTACCAATACAATTTTTTTTAAAGGTAGGTAAAAGAACCTAAATTCCTGAAGTAGGAACTAGTTCCCCTCCCCCTCTTTTTCTCTCTAAGCTAGTGTTGGGTTAATATGGGGTGGTCAGAGTTTATCACACTGTGTACGCCTTGTATCAACTTGTTCCTGCTGTATGTAAATCTTCATTTGACCTGGGTCAGTGAACGTGTACAGTGAGACAATGACAAGAGTGAGAAGGTGTCAAGATGCATGTAAATAAATGACATACATTTATAACATTTCTTCTACTCAATGGTGTTCACAATGTGTATAAATAATTCTCTGTGTTTTCCCAATTAACTTCTTCTTCTTCTTGTGTCTAATAACTCTCTTCCATTACCTGTTGTTGTTGTGATGTTGAGTGTTGTGTTGTGTGGTGATGAGTGGTGTTG
Organism: Cepaea nemoralis; assembly: GCA_014155875.1. Classification (NCBI taxonomy): domain Eukaryota; kingdom Metazoa; phylum Mollusca; class Gastropoda; order Stylommatophora; family Helicidae; genus Cepaea; species Cepaea nemoralis. The sequence goes on from JACEFZ010016702.1 coordinate 9,309, forward strand.
AGTGGTGTTGTGTTTTAAGTTATGTTGAGTAATGAGTTAAGTTCACTTCGCGTGATGGTGTTCCGCGAAGCACAACTTTCTCATGTATTGCAGTTCTTAAGTGCTCTTATCTAATTAACTTTGACATAAATATAAATATTCATTTCGCCAAAACCCTATTAATTCTATAGAGAAAGGAGAAAGGAAAGATTGATTTCACTTTCAGCTTTCTAGATTGTAAATAGGCATAGATAAGTCTGTTTTAGAACAAGGCACTTGTTCTAGTACACGAACTGTCATTTCAGCTGTAGACAGTGATAGCATCCTTTACAATGTTTCTGGTGAAATGCACAAGATTGCTTTCGAATCATCACTTCTCACAGTTGTTTAGAATAGAATGCAATAGTGTAATGCACTTCCCAAAGGTAATAATTATCTTTAAGAATATCAGAGATGGCAGTTTCATCGAAGAGAATATTCTGCCCGGGAATGGCTTGGCGTCATTAGAATCTACAGTCGAGCATTTTTACATTTCTGAGGTTTTAATTAATAATCATACATTTCAATTGACATCACAAACATGGGTTTACGTTACTTGATACTTGATACATCGGGTTCTTAGTCTAATCAAGGGCTAACAAACGTACCTCGGATCCAGACTTTTGCCTTGTCCATTGAATTTTTGATCACACACTCTTCTCACATCCGTCCATGGAGCGAGTTCAGACAAAAGTGCGGGCTGATTAACATTTCTGATGAAATGGTACATATGCTAATTATGCACTGGCGCGAAGGCGGGTCAGGTGGTTTTCCCATCCAATGGTTTTCCGAGCTTGGTCTGATGAAATCCTTCCAAGAATCCACGTCATTTGTCACTTGTTCAGTTCCAGTTTCGATGTTAAGTTTTAAGTCCCAATCTCCAATTGCGTTTGTGAAGTCAATTTCTTTTAATGTTGTTTCCTCTTTTTGCGGCATTTGTTGATAAAATGAATAATGTTGGCTGCGTTATGCCACAATTTGTAATTGACGTTTTTAAGTCAAGGACTAGAAGTCAACATTTCAGTCCAGCTGACTGGAGTAGGGGTTGAACACACCACCTCGGCATCAGCACACCGGAAGTTTAAGAAAGAAGGCGTTCATGTCATATAATATATAACACTGCAGTATGCATCTGATGAGATGCAGCGAAATATATCAGGCAATCAATTGTGCAAGCTATTGTATGTGTCTTATACGTCCAAGGTCTAGATATAGACATGATGTCAAGTATTTTATCTGGAGCCAGAAATTCTGTTTTGTATGTCAGTTTGATATCCTTTTGCATCCTGTGCCTTTTTCATCAGCATTTTGTGGAGATGTCTGATCGTTTTAATTTATAGTATATCGTATTTCTTTCTCTTTATTGTCATGTATGTCTTTGTTGATATATCTACGCTTGTCTAGTTTGCAAATCTCATAATTTGTTTACCTCGTTCTCTTTATTGCCACGTATGTCTTTTTTTTGCCGGTCTCTGTGGCTAAGGGCTTGTGAACGCAGTTTGTGAGCCCGTATACCCGGGTACGAAACACAGCGGTGCTGGTTTTTTTTCGAAAAAGGTATAGGAGCCGGTTGTTCAGAAATCAATGGCAAACTACTGAACGTAAAATTTGCCCAGGAATCACAAACAGCGAAAATGCTGGGGTTGACTGCTACGTCCTGTGAAGGACATGCAACTTAATTTTTTTAAATGTCTTTTTTAATATAACATTTCATGTCTTGTTTATAAATGTCATTATTTGCTATCGCTTTCTCTTTATTGCTACGTATGTATTTTTCTTTTATCTGTGCACGTCTGGTTTATAAATCTCATAATGTGTCTATCTCTTTCTCATCATTGCCATATATGTCCGTTTTGATAGATCTATGCATGTCTAGTTTATAAATCTCAATATTGGTCTACTCCTTTCTCATTATTGCCACGTATGTCTTTTTTGATAGACCACTTGATGTCTAATTTATAGATCTAATTATGTGTTATCTCTTTCTTTTTATTGCCACAAATGTCTCTTTTTATTGATATATCAATGGGTGTCTAGTTTATAAATCTCAAAATATATCTCTAAACAATATAAAGTAACATGATGTAATACAGCCTATCATGATGTTACTGTAGTGTTTAGGTGTATCAGGTGGCAGGCTTATAGAATCGTGACCTGTCTCGTCACCTGGCTCGCTCACGCACGTCTTCTGAAGAATGCTTCTGATGAAATGAACAAAACACACATCGGCAGCCTGGCATGAACTTTATTTCCACGATGGTGTACGCACAGAGCCGAATCTCTGCAGCCAGCCGAGTCACTCTCACACTTATCTTCCGGCGATCGTACACTGTACACTGCAGACAGACACTTCTCATACAGTCACTGTCACGCGTGTAATGTCGTTGATTTCACAATCTCTCCTTCTAACTGTCGCAAACCTATTCGATGCCACTTGTGAGACACTTTTGTCCTTGCAAACAGTCTAAGGGTGGTGTAAAGTCCCACTACACTTTGTATGCAGAACAAATTTAATGGTGTCATCACAATAATGTGCTCCACATTCCATCTTGAAGCAATATGCAGCGAATGACTGTCGTCTGAAGGAGTAATTCTTTAGTGTTTCTTGAAAGGAAATGTTTATAAAAATAATGTACATACAATTGAGGACCTGAAAGAAGCAATCAGAATTACCATTCATGAAATAACAACAGACACGTTACAGAAGATATATGACAATTTGAAGAGACGTGTACAGTCATGTCTTGAAGCCCGTGGTGGACATTTCCAACAACTATTAAAATGAATATTTCATTAGTACTTTCCAGCTTCCCCAAAACAGCGTTAGACCATAGCAGTGGCTATTGTAACTAATTTAATGAATATGTTAGCATATTTTTAATGACATCCTCAAATTTGTTATACACACAAAGTGTAGTGAGACTTCACAAACACCCGGTAGAAACGCACTGTACCTCGATGTAACGTTGTGGTGAAGCCAGATTTTGCTTGAAATATACTTCAAATCTTGATGTTGAAAACTCTTGATTGTATGGAGTGGGTGATTTGTTTAGAATTGTCGACTGGGGTATGTGTGTGGTCGCTAAGCTGTCCCGTGCCCGAATGTCCAGTTCAGCTAGTGTCCCCTCCAAATAGTCGCTTGTGACCCCTACGTTTCTCGTAAAACGCCGAGCTCACTGAGTATAACTGCTTCTTTCTTTTTTGCTATTGTTAACCCTTGCTGTTCCTGTCTCTGTGGTTGTATGTTATGACTAATTCCTTCTATAAAAGACACAGCTTTTCCTAAAAAAAGTTACGTAAAACATTTGGCTTTGCGGCGAATAGCTTTCATAAGCAAACACATACACAAATCACAATTTATAAACACGAGGAAGAAATTACAGTGACTACAAATAAGGCATGAGACCGGTGGAAAAAAAATGTGGTAGAAATGAACAACATGTGCTAATTATCTCACAATCGTAGCTTTCTCTTTAATTATGCCTGTCTTCTTGACATATCTGTGCATGTCTAATTTATAAATCTCATTATTGGCATGTCCCTTTTTCTTTTCCAGTTTTGTCCTCTTCGACACACTGTTTGCTTGTTCTCTGTGTCTAAGGATGTGATCAGGCAATGAGAGCCTTCCATGTTTTTTGTTTTTTTTTAAAAAGAAAGCTTCTGTTTGATTTTTCCCCTCTCAGGACATGCTGGTGTGGTGGGAAACGAGCAGGCGGACATATTGGCTGGGACTACGCCGCTGGGTGGGGTACTGGTGCATGATAAGGCTGACATGGTTGGGGTTGTTTAGGATCTAGTGTATAGTGCCGACGAACAGGTAGATCATCACGTCCTGGAGAGAATGATGCTGCAGGGAATGACCAGAGGATCTGGTTGACACTCAAACCTCCGAGGAAAGGCCAGACGGATACATAATCAAACCGCTCACTGGTACCATAAGTATTAGGACTCTTCGCTGGCTGTTTCACACGAAAACGGAGCACGTATGGGAGTATCCCGAGTGCCATGATATCGGTTCTAGACTGAACTCAGCTCAGCTGTTTTTGTATTTTTATTGTAAGAAAACAACTTTGTCCCGTTTCTGGGGTGTGTAAAGTCGATTGGTGCTTGAATCGGAATGACTGTCCCAGATTGTAGAGCAGTAGTCAAAATGTGTCTGTATGTGAGAAGTATAGAATACTTTCCTTCTGTCCTCATCAAAGAAATTTTTTATTTTGGCGAGTTGATAGACTTTTTTCGCTGTTTGTTTAGTGAGCCCTTGAACGTGGGGATTAAAGGTTAGGTTTCTATCAATGATGCGGCCTAATGTTTTGTGCTCACTTACACTTTCTACTGACATGTCATCGATGTGAAGTTGAAGTGAACTTTGTGAATTTAGAGTTTGAAGTCTTTGTCTGATTGTTAATAACATTGATTTTATTTTAGTGATGTTAATTTGCATATGGTTTACATAGCTCCACCTAACTACATTATTTAAATCCTGTTGCAAAGACGACTCCAGCAAATTACAGCTTTCAGCGTTTGTATACACTGTACAGTCATCTACAAATAGATCGCAGGACGACGAAAGATGCAAAGGTAGATCGTTAATATAGATGCAAATAATAGAGGGCCAAGAATAGAGCCTTGCGGTACTCCAATATTGAAGGTAGTGGTTTGAGACAGAGATTTATTGTGTGATACTACTACAGTGGTTCTCAACCGGTGGGGAATTCCCCCCCCCCCCCCCCCGCCCAGGGGGGAATTTCATGGTTTCCAGGGGGGGGGGGGGAATGAATACCATCTCAAGATCGCGTTAATACAAGAACCGATTACTTGATATTGCTTTTCCCTTCATACTTTACAGTTATGCACGTCTCGTCCTTCTAAAATTCATTTTATAAAGTAAGTAGACCTACAAATCACGTTTTATTTGGATGTCTAGACTTGTTTTACTATATGCTATTAAATTTACCTTCCATTTTTACGTATACTGTGTAGGGGTGGGGTAATTTTTAGATAGGAGATATGAAGGGGGGGGGGGGGGGATGACGTTCTGAAAATATGGTGAAGGGGGGCACGGGCCAAAAAAGGTTGAGAACCACTTTACTACTAGCTTTCTGTTTGACAGTAAAGATGTTATTAGAGTAATCACTTCAGTGCCAATTTTAATTGTCTCTAGTTTTTTAATTAAAATAACATGGTCTATCATATCAAATGCTTTCCTGTAATCGCTAAACACAGCTCCACATAGATTGTTGTTGTTTATATCTGGTGCCAACTTTCTATCATGTTTGTTAGGGCCATATGGCAAGATTATTTTGGTCGAAATCCTGATTGACTGTCAACAATAAGCTTGTTGCGAACTAAATACTGAAATTTTACTTTATGGATGTATTTTGTGGTTTAGAAAGTGATGATAGCAAGGAAATGGTTCTGTAATTGTTCGGGAGACCATTGTCCAATGAACCAGATTTAAGAAGAGAATACACTTTAGCGATGTTAAGAGCGGATGGAAAGTTGTCTTTGGTAAGACACTGATTATATACATAGGTTAGTGATACACAGATCACTGGCGCAGCACAATGGAGAATCCGGTTGCTGATTCCATCTAACCCAGATGAGTTTATGTTTTTTAGGTTACTGATTTAAGTGAATACTTCAGTGATTGTCATTAGCAGCATGTCGGAAAGAACTATACGGGAGCATTTATTCTCGCAAAACGAAACAGTAAAGATAAGTTGCAAGGAGAATTTGATATTGAAGCCTTCAACAGGTCTATGTCAGTTTGAAAAAGAAATACTGAATTGGTCGCATGTAATGTGATTTGAAGGTAAAGAATTTAATAAATTATACTTGTTCGTCGAGGTTTTAATTTCCTTCCATATATCCTTACTATTTGTTTTATCCATTATGTAGTTCTTAAAGTAATTTTTCTTGTCCTTTCGCATGGTATACTGAACTTTTTTTTTCTATGAGTACGTTATATGCCGAGATCTCGCTTTTTATATGCTTTATTTCGGTCTCTCATAATTTCAAGTATTCTATGGGTGATCCAAGGTGGTTTGAAGTGATGTTTTACTCGAACATCCTTGATTGGCACATGTCTATCAAACACAATAATAAAGGTCTTCATCCAGAAATCCAGAGCATCTTCCGGGTCAGGAAGTCGATAAATATTGTCTAGAGCAGGGGTGGCCAACCTTTTCAGCAGGCGGGCCAAATTTCGGAAATAATATTTCCTGCCGGGCCACGCACCTAATTTTTTTAAATTATTGTTATTAATTAAAGTAAATAAGCAAGTGTGCTACAACTTCGACCACATAGTCGCTTCCCGGTAGGTGAGATCGTGCTCAAATGCTTGCCTGGTTTAATGTAAACCAAAAAAAATATATATATATCTTGTTAATTAATTTATCTTTCCCTTGTAGATGAGTATTATTATTAACGTCATTTAGGGGGCTAGTTATATCGACCAGAAATGCAAAGTCGCAAACCCACTCTTTGTCTTCAAACTCTGGGATACTTTTCGACTTGCTTGCAAAGAATGATTGTATTTCGAGTTGCAAATCAAACAATCTTTTCAACAATTTGGCACTGGTCAGCCATCTTACTTCTGCATAAAATGTAACGTCATGATAATCTGAGTCCAAAGAATGGAAATTCTTGGAACTGACGGTGACTAAACCCGTTCGACTTCATGAAGATCACTATTTTGATGACTACTTTCACGACATGGTCCATTTTGAGGGGCTTCGAAAATAAATTCTACTGATGAATAATGCAATGAAAACTTAGCATTGAAGTGTTACCTACTTTGGAGGCCTAATTTTCAATCAATTTTACTAAACCTTCGGGTTTCCCAACCATTGCATGGGCACCATCCGTTGTTAAGCCCGATAAGTTGTTAAGTTGTAACAAAAAGCAATTCAATGTCGATGTAACTACTTCTAACAAATATCATAACTTAGAAGTGTCCTTAGGTGGATACAGCGCCGCTAATTGTTCTGTCTTTTTAAAATGGATGTCAACTATTATGCTATTATCAGACAGACTGTGGGATCAACACCTTGTGCCACATTTATTGAAAGACAGAAGATCAAGTGGTTTGGCCATGTTGTTAGAATGCAACACAAGCAACTACCTCACTCGCCTTACATCAAAGATCACCTGCGACGAGACCAAGAGGACGTCCAAGAAGAAAATGGATTGACGACATCAAAGACATTGTACAGCCACACGGAATGACACTATCCAGTGCCGCCCACCGTGCGCTGGAACGCAAATTATTCCTTCCCCCGACGGCAGAAGTGGAAGAAGATGATGATGATCAACACCCACGATAAAAATTGCCAGTTGTGCAGTATCTGCCATATCTGTGCTTCCATCCACTGCTAGAGCATAAAATATAAACTCGTATGCTGGACTTTTCAAATTATTTTCAATATATTTTCCAATGTCGTCCACACGCCTAGTAATAGCCTGACGAGACAGACTTATTTTTTGAGAAATCCTTCTTCTTTTCTGAACACAGAGTTTCAACGACGCTCTCCAAACATCCCTTAACCATTTCACCATCTGAATATTGCTTCGTTTTTTGTTGTTGTTGTTAATAACACATAACTAGCTTTTACATAGCATGTTGACTCTGAACCGGCTCTAGTAATTATCCTTTGTTGTGCAGAAATGTTTTGTGTAAAGTCATTTCTTGGTCTTTCCGAAATTGCTCTTTGTACTTATAAAACGTATTTGCATGTTTAATCTCATAGTGCCGTTTGATGTTATTCTCTTTCAACACAGAAACAGGTTCGTTGGATATCAAGCATATGAGCTTTGTTTTAATTTCCACGAAAAAATAGTATATAGTCCACCTGTCTTGAATACTTCTTAATTCTTCTGTGATTCTTCTCTTCTTTGGTCCAACGTTTTTACTAGCTGACGCCATGGTTACGTAATACCTCAAATACACATAGTGAATATTCACACAACAAAAACCCACATCAAAATAATATTAATAATCTATATTAATCATACCTTTCTCGCTGATGTTCTCAGCCAATATCCAACCAATATATTTCTTCCTTCAACAACAGCCACTCAGAGAAATATCAGGAACATAGAGTTTATATCCAATACCACAAGGTCTTTTCACAAACTAAACTACCATGGTTCCTACAGTCTATGGTCCATAATATTCCCTTTACGAATGTTCATGTTTAAGTCACTGGAGTAGAACTAGCCTGGTTAATAAGTTCCCAAGGTGCACATATTCATTCTGCTAAATGTTCTGGATTTGGGAGTATCCAGTGAAACATTCCTCAAGCGGTGAAATATACCTGATAATAAATTTCCTCAGAAGTTATGAACATCCACAGGGCAGATTAACTTCAGGAGTTATAAATGGCCATAGTTCAGATAAAGTTCAGACGTTATAAATATCCACAGGGCTGGTAAACTTAAAGAGTTATAAATATCCAAAGGGCATATAAACATCAGGAGTTATACACATCCATAGGGCAGATAAACTTCAAGAGTCATAAATATCCATAATGATACCAGTCAAGGATGGAAATTATCCATACATGATAAACGACGGGCAGTAATAAGTTTCAGGGGGTGAAAAATATCCACGATAATGCCGTTCAGGTTTTCAAAATGTCCTCATAGATAAAGTTAAGGTTTTAAAAATGTCCAGGTGGAAACAATCCATGTTTTGTAAATGTCCATCTGGATAACTGCCAGGTTTCGACAATGTTCATAACCCTTCTCCTGAATTTAACAACTAGCCATGAAGGGAGGACTCAACTGGTGCATTTACTTGAGTAGTAGGTACATTGGTGTTGGCCAGGCCATCCTTTTATATATATTGATCATTCACTCAATAGACTTCTGTAATGTTGAGGTTGTCGTAAACTTGGAGAGCAAATAATATTAAGGAAATTCCGCTCTTAAAGCAGTATAAAGACGAATCCTTTTCATCATATGCCGATGAATCAGCCACTCCAAATGAGAACTAGAGCATTTGTACTATGCTTCAGGTTCGGCCAAGGCACAGTCCACCATCCTGGAGTCCAAAGAACCCCACTGTTTGCAATACGGAGAATACAGCTGGTCGCTAGAAAAGAAATTCTCAGACTCCTTACAGTTCTCAATGTTAAAACCTTAAAAACTTCTCAATTCAATCCACATACTCGATTTCTTTTTATGTACCTATCCTAGGCGCACTTTTAGCACGAAACATGACAGCCTGATGGGGATGGTGTATCGGAAAGGGCTGGGCTGGAGAAAGAGGTGTGGCGGGGGGGGGGGGGGGGGGGGGAGCAGTAGTGTTGCTATCTCCGGTCTTCTTGTCACCAACCAGGTGGTCGTGTGGACGCAGTTTCCAACTCCTGTCAACTTCAAACGAAACGTACCGGCGGCTTAAGGTTGTGGTTAGAAAATTGGGCGTGGCCTCGAATTAATATTGTGACCTCTGAATACACAGTTTAATAGGGAATCCAAGTGTCGTTGATAGGCAGACAATATTTGAAATATGTCACAACGACTCATGATGTAATGTTCTTTTGGTGATATGTACAATAAAGTTAACATTTATGTTCATTTGACCTAGCTCCGCGGGCCGCAACATGACCCCCGGCGGGCAGCATGGGGCCCGCGAGCCTCGTGTTGGCCACCCCTGGTTAGAGGTTAACTAAACAAGTCCTGTAAAAATGCGTTTTGGTTAAAATTTTTGTAACTTCTATATTTTAAACTTATGTGTTCATGTTTAGGAAGTTTATTTCCTTGTTTAGACCATGTGCATCATATTGGGTAGCAATCGCTCATTGCACAATTGGGAACGGTGCATTCTATGGTGTTGTCTGAGCAAGTTACATAAATGTGATCTATAAGTGCTGAAGAGGATTCTGTTACTCCACTAGCTTGTTGTACTATTTGTTGGAAATTGTATGATGCAATTATATTTCCCCATATAATGTTGGGTTTGTTGTTGTCAATGTTAAAGTCTCCGAGTAGTATGGTTTCTTTCCCGGAAGCGAAGACCACACCCATCATGGTAGTGAAGCTTTCGTACCAGATGTGTCCAGCCCTGGGATTTCGATAGAGGTAGCCAATTATCAGAGGTGCGTGGTTTTGAAATTTTAGTTCCAACCAAATACATTCTATTTCGCAAGTTTCTAAGTCTAGCCCCCCGGTGAACATTAAGTAAATTAGAAACATAGGCTACTATGTCTGTCTCTTGTTTCCTACATGGATCTCTTCTAAAAACTGTATACCCCTTAACAGAGATGTCCTCATCTGAAATGTTTTCATTCAGTCTACTTTCACTAAGGCCGAATAAATGAAAATTTTGATTAAGAATAAAAGATAACTCTGGCAGCTTATTAAATAAGTGACATATGTCTAAGTGTCCAAGGCGTATTCCTGACTTAATGAGTCAGTGTTGCCCCGTCTCAGACATTTCACCCATGGGGTAAGTGATTAGTCAAATTTCAACAAGAAAACAAGATCATAGAAAAATGAAGAAAAGAGAAGAGAAGAGAAAAAGAACAAGAAGAACAAGAAGAACAAGAACAAGACGAAGAAAAAGAAGAAGTAGAATAATAAAACCAACAACAACAAACAGAAGAGGAAGAGGAGGGACGAACGAACGAACGAACGAACTTTATTTTAAAAGGGTAACAAATTGGGCACGCAAGCCCGTCTTACATTCGGCCCTTTCGATCACTCATCTTTCATTCATCAAATTTGCATGTTACATTTACATAGGAAAAAAAAACATTGTCAAATTGATTTTGTAAGCATAAACAATGCATATTACGCACGGTACATTCACTTGGGGGAAAAAAAAACATTGTCAAATGAAAGTTGTAAACATAAACAGTGCATATTGCAATGTTGTGAGACACATCCCCATCCACCCTCACACCCCGCAGCCACCCACACATCCCTCAGCCACTCACACATCCCCCATCCACCATACCCCCCACCCACACATACCTCAACGCACTCACACAGACTCAGGCAAACATACATGCCGCCACCCACCCACCGATCCCCCACCCACACACATTTCCCCACCCACACATACATCTCCCACGCATCCCATAACCGACACGCACACACCCACCCAAATATTCTCCACCACACACCCACACACCCACAACCACCCAGGAAAACACATATGACAGAACCACACTCACATACCCCCGTCAACCCACACATCCCGCACCTATCCATACATACATCCCGAACCCTCACAATTTTCCCCACACACCCAAACACACATCAGCCCACCTACACCCACTCACCCACCCAATATCCGCCACCTCTCAACTAAACATCCGCCACCTATACACACATCCCCACACATAAACACATTTCCCCACCTGCCCACACATATCCCCCACCCATTAACACCCAAAAACACACACCTCCCACACACACCCCACCACCCACATATACTCCACCCACCCACATCCGCCGCTCACACACATCGTCCCACAAACACACACATCCCCAAACTATACACTCATCTCTCACACACATCCACCCACTCACGCACTCATCCATCAACCAGTCACACCCACACATCACCCACCCACCCATCAAAACATGCATCTCTAATATACCCTCCCACCCACACACACCCCAACCACACAGCCAAACACACATCCCCCATCCTCACATACATCCGTCATCCACCTGCACATGCCACACCTCCCCCACCTCTCACAAATCTCCCCTCCCACACAAAACTCCACCCATAAACACATCCCCCCCACACACACATCCCCCACATGCATTCCTCATACACATCCCCGCCCACACATCTCCCCACCCTCCCACACATCCCCCACCTACAAGCATCCTCACCACCCACACATACATCCTCCAACCACTCATATTTACGCCATCCACACTCACACACTCCCACCCACACAGACATATACCATTCACAGACACCCCAGGAAGAAAAAAAAACAAGAGGAAAAAGAAAAAGAAAAGGAGGAAAAAAAATGAAGAGGGACAGGTAGGGGAACTAGAAGAAGAAACATAAAAAGTTGTAGTAAAAGCAGTAGCTGCAGCAGTAGTAATAGGTGTAGTAGTAGTAGTAGTAGTAGTAGTAGTAGTAGTAGTAGTAGTAGTAGTAGTAGTAGTAGTAGTAGTAGTAGTAGTAGTAGTAGTAGTAGTAGTAGTAGTAGTAGTAGTAGTAGTAGTAATTGTTGTTTTTGTAGTAGTAGTAGTAGTAGTAGTAGTAGTAGTAGTAGTAATTGTTGTTTTTGTAGTAGTAGTAGTAGTAGTAGTAGTAGCAGCAGCAGCAGCAGCATCATTATCTATATCTATAAAACAGAGTGTATGTTTGTTTGTGGGTTTGTGGGTATTGGATGCGTTCGATAACGGTACATCCGATTGAGATGAAATTTTCTACACGTCTTCCTTTCATTCCTGTGCAACCGACTATAATAATTTCTTAATGTAAAATCTTCTACTTATTTAATAACATTTACTTTTCCATTTTCATTATATAATGTCTATATAGCAGGGGGACTTCACTCTAGAAAAGTTATTTCAAGGGGCATAACTTTTAATAACATTTCTATATACTTTATAGTCATATTGGTGGACTTACTTGCACTATTGTTAAACTCTTTGTCTATAGTTATTTTCTGGCATATGAGTTATAATAAATAATGATATAATCTTTAAGGAATTTTCAAAGTTTTCATAAAAATAATGCATAATGCATAACATTGTAACCCATCTTTTTCTACAGTTTTCATTTAATGGTGTGTGGAAGGACATTCTTTTAAGTTACTGTGCGCCAGGAGCTGGGCGAAACCACGCCGGATCAGATAGATAGACAGATAGTCGGGAACAGAAGCTTATTTGACTACTTATATGAATTAAATGACATGCTCCCCACCAGGGACTGGGTGAAGCCGGGCCGGGTCAGACATACAGATAGACAGACAGACAGTCGGGAACGGGAGAGCTTATATGACTACTTATATGAATTAAATTAGATGCTCCCCACCAGGGACTGGGTGAAGCCGGGCCGGGTCAGCCAGCCAGACAGACAAACAAGCAGACAGACAGACTGATAGATAGATAGATCCCCTCCAGGGCCTGGGCGAAGCCGGGCCGGGTCAGCTAGTACTGAATAAAGTGGATGAAATATATATGTTTGTTATACAAGATACAAATATAAGCGGTCTATAGACCATACAACTCACTATTTATCCAAGAATGTGATTAAACAAATTTTGTGATTCCATCGATATTTCAACCGTCCCTCGGACCCAGTGGAAGATTTAAAAGACTGCTGAATCGAGTGTAGAATCTTTCCTGTCTGCCACACTTTCCCCATAAGTATAACGAATGTTGCCAGGAAATTACTTCGGGAAATCCCTTGAATGCTAGACACTTCTTTTGCATCCGGCGAGTTTGTGTTCCAAGAGCTTCCAATTCAGGCACGGGCAAATGCTGAAATTGGGAGACAGGTTTCTCGTTTTCTTCCCAACAGATAAGCAACCTGTAAATTCAAAGATATGACCTAGACAGGGCTAACTGAATTCAGAATGGCTGAACTGTCTATCCGTCTGTATTTGGTTATTGTTTTGTTTTGTTTATTTGCTGTTTTCGCCGTTTGGTGCGAAGGTTGGGAAGCATAGTTCATTTATTCATCGAGTGCCATGCCGATAAACGTTGGCGGTCGTTTCATATATTCACCAGAGCCGTTGATAAGAACTCTCTTGTATCGACCATGCCATGTGGCCAAGCCATCCAGATATTTACGTTTCTGCTTTTCCCTTTAGGCCTCATTATTGCCAGTTGTCACCAAGTTATCTAGTTCATTCCTTCTCATAACGTGCCCAAAATTATCTTGAATGTCTACGTCCAATTTCTCTAATGTTTTGTCCAGTGGTGTGCAAAGGTTGAGAAGCATAGTTCATTTATTCATTCAGGACAATGCTCAGTCTGGTGATGTGATTATCTACACAGATGGTTCGGTGTCAAGAGGTGAGAGAAGTGGCTGGGGGTTCATCCATCCATCCATCATGTGCCATGCCGGTAAGCGTGGGCGGTCATGTTCTGCCATCTCACTCGATCAACAGAGTCGTGGATCAGCTCCGTGTTTCTGTCTCGACCATGCCACAAGGCCAAGCCATCCAGATACTTGCTTCTAGGTCTTCCCCTTGGTCTGTTCCCCTCGATCTTACCAGTCGTCACCAAGTTCTCCAATCCATTTCTTCTCATAACATGCCCAAAAAATTTTGACTGTCTACGTCTAATTTCTCTAATCAATTTACGATCTTCATTTGTTTCTTGAAGAACTTGTTCATTGGTCTTTCTGGCTGTCCATGGTATTCTTTGCATTTTCCTCAGAAACCACATCTCTGCAGTCATCAGATGTTTTTCAGCCTGACTGCTCATTGTCCACGCTTCACATCCATATAAAAGTTCATGGGGGTTCATAGCCAAAGCTAATGGTCGACGTTTGGGGCAGGAGAGCCTGTCATATGATACTACAACAACCAATTTCAGAATGGAGGTGGAGGCAGTCACCGCGGCTCACCGCTGGATGGAGAATATGACACACACACACACATCGTAATTGTAACTGACTCAGAAAGCATGCTCTCGAGGGTGAGGACGGGCAGGCTTCGTGCGGAGTGGCTTGCTTCGCTTCGAAGGTCACGGGAGACAAGTATCACCTGGATCTTTTCTCCGGGGCATGCCGGTGTGCTGGGAAATGAACAGACGGACAGATTGGCTGGCTCTGCAGAACTTGGTGGAGTATTGATACATGACAAGGCAGACGTGGTTGCAGCCTTGTGGGAGCACGTGCACACCTCGGAGGAGCAAATGGATTACCATGGTCTGGCAAGAATGAGACATCGAGGAGTGACGAGGGGATCTGGCCGACGCTCAACGCTCAGAGAAAAGGCGCGACGGACATATAATCAGATTGCTACTGGTACTATTAGTGTTGGAACTCTTCGCTGGCTGCTGAGGATGGGTACGGAGCGCTTATGGGAATGCCCCGAATGCTGTGATGTCGATTCCTAAATCAATCAATCAATCAGATCAATCATCGAGTGCCATGCCGATAAGCGTGGGCGGTCATGTTTCACATGATGACTAGAGTCATGAATCAGATCTGTGTTCATGTCTCGACCATACCATGTGTACAAGCCATCTATATATGTACTTCTCTGCCTTCCCTTGTTCTTTCCCCACAAAATCTTGCCAGTTGTCACCAAATTCGCTAGTTTACTACTTCTCATAACGTGCCCACAAAATGTTGACTGTCTACGTCTAATTTCTCTAATCAGTTTACGGTTTTGATTTGCTTCTTGTAGGACTTGCTATTGCTTTCCTGTCTCACTATAGTTACTTTGCATTTTCCCCAGAAACCATATTTCCACTGCCATTAGAGGTGTTTTAGCATGTCCACTCATTGTCACGCCTCACATCCATATAAAAGTAAGGTTCTATGTAGCACATCAACACTCTTTGTTTCGTTGCAAATAACATCTTTTTATTGGTCAGTGTGGTTTCCGTCTTGCAAAAGGCAACCTTTGCCATAGCTAATCTTGTTCTAATATCTGCGAGGCATCTTACATCAAATGTTATGAAAGCTCCGAAATAGTTATACCGATTCACTTGTGTAAGAAGCATAGTTAGCAAATGGTAAATACGATATTGGTTTCCCATTTGCTTGCCGTAGGTTTGTGTCAGGTTAGATTGCAGTAGCATTTGTATTAAAAAAAGACAGACCCGACAAGGCATCAGGGTGGGAAGTTTATGTATGGTACCTCTTACCAGCCAGTCGCCATATCACTGAATTGTTTAGTATTTTATGGAGATAATCACTCCATATATATCTGCCTGGCAATGGACTCAATGCGCCATTTAGCAGGACACAAGACAATGATGACCTATTCAGTCTTCGTGTGTTGCCGGGGCCCATAAGGGAAGCAAAGAATAGCAACATTGTAGCCTACCACGCATGTCGTAAGAGGCGACTAAGGAGGCTATGGTTCCGTCGCCCTGCTACTGAGTGAGTGCGTGGCGCGACACTGTGAGCTGTGAGTTTAGTGTGAAATGCTTTTGAATCTGCCCGAGGTTTTTTGGAACGTGACTGCATGTTCGGAGCGATGGCAGCTGGCTATGTCCCAGAGTTGACCGGTTTTTTCCTTATGCAGAAATGCGTGGCTGCTGGGCTTCTGGTTGACTGCCACTGCCATTGACGATGAACTGTATTTTCGTGGACTGTGTGGGTGAACATCTAGGAAACATCCAGATAGGAAAATGACTGCCGATTCCATCAGAGATAAACTGGAAGTTTCGTGGGGGATTATTGTGTTGACATTCTGGCGGCGGCATTATGCACAGTGTATCTGTGCGGGCTGTTGTTTGACGAGACTTCTGTCTTTTCCACTTTTCACATTGGGCAGTGGGGAGCGTTTTATGTGATATTCACTGGCACAGGAACGGAGCATAATGGGGACGACCCGTTGCTGTGAAGATGGAACCGTGACTAACTAACTAACTGACCTATTCAGTGGTCGACGTGGCCTAATGAAAAGACCAATCTAGCGCTTAAGCTTCCAGTACGCTAGCGGAGTAGCCGGATTGTTTCTTACACAGGTCAGTTCTACTTCAACCTTGATTTCTTGTTAAGAAAACAATGGCAAGCTAATGAGCTTACATTTTCCTAGAAAATCAATCTGAAGTTGAGAATGACCGCAACGACCCGCACCAGACATGCAACACTGTGAAATCAGCATGCACTTACGCTTCAACATCCGCTCCGCTGACGATGAGGTTGTGGGTTCACTAAGTTGCACTAAAACGCTGACTTCTCGTTCAGAAAACAATGGCAATGTACTGAAAGGAAAAGTGACTATTAAATCAGCTCGGGATTGAGATTGGGGTTGATTGCTACGTTGTGCAAAGGACGAGCAGCATTTAGTTTACGACGCCCCCCCCTCCCCCAATAATTACTGGCCACCTCTCAGTGGACCGTGTCTATGTTGGAGGAAACGAATTAATTACCACAGCTACAAGCAGCATATAGTTCAGGAGCCCCACCAATTACTGGTCAACTCTCAATCGACATGAATGAATTACCAGAGTACGAGCAGCATGTAGTTTAAGATCCCCCATCAGTTACTGACCATCTCTCAATGGACCTCTTCTGCGTTATTGCAGTGAAAGCATCTCCAAAGGACGAACGGGATTTTGTTTAGGAACCCCTCAATTTACTGGTCACCTCTGAATGGATCTCGTCTGCGTTGGTGCAGTGAATGAATCACCAAAGTACGAGAAGTCCAATGTAAGCTTTACTATAACTACAATCACGAAGTAACAAAATGGACGTTGCGGACAAAGCCTTCTTCAGCACAGAAATGTGTTAGTGCAAGGCCGCTTATTCAGCATATTCGGCGCTAACCTCTACGTGTAAATGCCACCCCCTCATCTGCTACCCGTGTGTTCGAGTCTGGTAGTGGGACAGGCTTTTTCCCAGACACACGGACACAATATCATTGTCATCAACATCTCTGTCATCAGCAACATGGTCACATACATCATTTTCATCGTTGTCACCAACATCATTGTCATCACCAACATGGTTGTCATCACCAACATGGTCACACATAGCACTGTCATTGTTTTCAAAAACATCACTGTCATCATTGTCACCAACATCTTTGTTATCACCAACATGTTCACAAACATCATCGTCATCACCTACATGATCAAAAACATCAAGGTCATCATTGCCACCAACATTATCGTCATTATCATCAACATCATTGCCAGCGTCATCCTAAACATGACATTATTACATCATCTCCGCCGGAGTTAAAAACATTAGCAAAGGACACGTCCAGCGGGACCAGAGTATTAATAATCTCTCGCTATTTAATTTTCTCGTTACGGTTTCGTCCTCTGACACACGAGAGCCTGTGATTCGAGATGTAAAATAATGCCTGGGCAGGCCGTGAAGGAGGGAGAAGAGAAGGCGTATAGGTGAGGGGGAGGAGGCTGTGGCATTGTCAAGCTATACTCGAAACCAGTTTCACATGAAAATGTGATCAGCGTCTTGGTTTTTCATTTTTGCTTATTACACTGACACGATTTTCTCCTGTCTCTTCTTATTATCTCCCCTTGTCTCTTTTTCTCTCTCTCACACATTCTCTATCTATCTCTCCCCCTCTCTCTCTATTTTTCTCTCTCTCTCACACACACACATTCTCTCTCTATCGCTCCCTTTATCTTTCTCTCACTCTCTCTCTCTCCCTCCCTTTCTTTCTCTTTCTCCCTCTTATACCCGTATACTCTCTATCACTTTATCTCTGCCACACCCATTCTCTCTCTCTTTCTCTCTCTCTCTCTCTCTCACACACACACACACACACACACACACACACACACATTCTCTCTTTCTCTGTCTCTCTCTTTCTCCTCTCACATACATTCTGTCTCTTTCTCTCTCCCTCTCTCACACGAACATTATATCTCTCGTCTTCGCCCCTTCTCTCCCTTCCTCTTCTGCTCGTTCCCCATATACCTCAGTAAAATGTTGAGGGAAAGAGGAGGGGCGGAATGAAGGGGGCGGGGGGCGGAGAGAGATGAAAATATCCATTATGCGCTCCTATAATGCTCCAGCTAACTTGGTATTGATTTCTGTAAGGTTGTTCTTGATACCACCCCAGGAGTCGAAGTAGGTTGGCTTGATGGCGAGGGACACTGGTAATAGGAACAGCTAATCCACACGCAACAATCAATCTATGGTACTAGAATTAATACCATGTGTATGGACTACGCTTGAGGTCAAAGCGAGTGAACACACCAAACAAACCAACAAACATCATTTTCATCGTTGTCATCAATATCTTTTCCGCGGTCTTTCCCTTGGTCTGTATCCATTATAATTATTCAATGTGGCTCTTTGTGGCAGATGGTACCTGGACATTGTTGTGAGGTGGAACAGACCAAGCTGCTGTGTGAAAATGTTTATAAAACATCTAGGTAGCAGATCCTTTACAGGACGTCGCAGTAAACTCCAGCATTTGTTTGTGGATGTTTGTGATTCCTGCGCTAATTAACGCTCACTAGTTTGCCATTGCTTCTTCAACGACCGGCATTCATACCATTGTATTGTAATAAACACAAGACGGTCTGCTTCCAAATCGCCCGCAGATGTATCCCGAATGCGGTATGCAGGATTACGAATGTGTGTTCGTAATCAGTTCAACACAGAGCCGGCAGCATCTGAGTAGATATGTTTTATTTCCAAGACAATGTCCTTGCTTGTGTATTCGATCTAACCCTTGGCATTCTAAAATACTGATGAATTCTTAATGGGCATGCGAGATGTTGTTCATCTGTATGAATTATACAGAAAGAGCTTTTTTGTCGCTCACTACTACTGTTAGTGCTGGCTCCGTGGCGAAGATGATTCGGGCGCAGTTCGTAATCTCGTAAACCTCGTTCGAGACACAGCTGCGAGCGATTTGGCAACAGACAGCCCTACGTTGTTGTTTTTATTTTTTATTTACGAAATGGTATGTGTGCCAGTCGTTAGAAAGCAATTTCAAACTGCACTGTACTTTCGCTTTGCCGTCTTGACAGACCATCATTTGTTACATTATGCTTCCCATAGCACAAAGCCTGGGCTGAATTGTGGGACCATGTGTTGACCATGCATCATGATCTCTCTCCCGGCCTGCCTAGTTTACTCCAGAGGAAAGGTAACACCAATACATCTGGAACACCACATGCTGCAAAAGCTGCTGGATCAGCACCACAATGCTCTAACTGTCCACCTGTGGGAGCTTCGATCCTAGACCAGTTGCAGACCAAGACCTTGTCTGCCCTGCCACGACATTTAGTCTTTAGGTTGCATTTCCTCGCACCAGGATAAGGCTTGTACCCTTCCAATTGCGCTTCTCCATCAGAACAAAATGGTGATTCGAGTTTGGTAAGCACCGCCCAATATTCGGGGCTAACACGGGCTTATATATCGCCGAAATGTTGTCATTACGTTATAATACAACATGTCTGCTATCACTGTAATAACTTTTATCCATAACTGTGATACACCCCAGCTTCCTCTGTTACGCCATCCATATTTATTTGATGCAAACCAATTTGCTTATTTGTCACTAAATCTGTTAACAATTATATTGACACGTGTGTGGCTAAACGGAGCGTCGGTCATTCAGAAAACAATGGCAAACTACTGAACGTAAACTTGCTTAGTAAATTACAAATAACCAAGAAATGACGGAGATTGACTTTTACGTTCTATAATGGACATGCAACTAATTTAACTTTGCCGAAGTTTATAAATATACGATATTTTATTTATTTTGCACTCACATTTATTTCCTTGCTGCTGCTGTTGTTGTTGTTGTTGTTGTTTTTCACGTATGCCGTGAGGCGTCGTGGATGAAAGATTATTAAAGTTCCAGCACCTGCGACTAGCCCCTTTTCTCCGATTTCCTCTATGATTCATGAGCAGATGAGCAGTGTGTTTCTGGAATCAAATAAATTCCCTACCCATTTGCTAGACCTGTAAAATGCCGAAGTTATTTGTTTTCTTAATCATTCTAAATGTAGGTTTGTGTTCTGTAGTGTGAACGTTATACGCCAGCATGTTATTTCAAGAACATTCTCCTCCTATTGCCAGAATGTTCCAGCCCATTTATTTCTTATCAGATTTGAGGCTCTATTTGTTTACATCAGAGGAAACGAGAGAGTTCTAATTCTTTACTCACGTGTATTCAGACGGTATAGGTAGAGGACAACCTCTCTCATGGGGCATTTGGTAAATCGATAATGTTCTCAGCCCATCTGTCTGTCAAGTTATTTTAACACTTAAGGCCAATGTTGTTCACTAGTTTTATTTCAGTTGAATGGTACCTTGCAGGTGGGAACTAATACACACCAGGCGGTACAAGTGCGCAATTCTGACCAGACATGAGAAATGGCAACAATGATGAAATTCACAATAAGATAGAAATCACATACAAGGGGGCTTCAAATGAAAACTTTAAATGTATTTTTTGTAAATATATTCTGAAAAAGTAAAGACAAAATGTAGCAGTTTTCGTTGTAGTCACTGCCATGGTCTGCTTTATAGTATTATCAAACATGGCAGGATTCACTGAAAAGTGCGGTCTATACAAGGCAACCGTGCAAAATGACCCGCCACGAACGTTGGTCACTATAGGGTAAAAAGCGCTAGGGACGATTTGTGAAAGGACAAAACGTCACCTTCAAGTCAGTTGGACTGGAGCTATGGTCGGAGCTGGACCTAGTTCTTTCATTCCCGTAGAGTGGCCAAATAATGAGTCCCTACATTATTAGTCGCCGGTCTCTCTGGCTGAGGGGTTACAACACTTTCTCCGTAATCCCGTTTATCACGCAGTCTCGTAGCGCGAGAGAGCTGAGGCGGTTCGACCCCCGCTCGTGACTTGCGGGATACTGAGCCGGCCGCTCAGAAAGCAATGGCAAACTACTGAGCGTAATCTTGCCAAGAGATCAACATACAGCTGAAAGATGCTGGTGTTGACAGCTAAGTCCTGTAAAGGATCTTTCAGCTGTATGTTGATCTCTTGGCAAGATTACGCTCAGTAGTTTGCCATTGCTTTCTGGGCGGCCGGCTCACATACCCCGTAAGTTACCGATGCGATTCGAACCACTGCTGATTTGAATCGTCATCACGTTACCTGACGAGAGTATACGAGATTACGGAGAAAAGTCATAACCTCTAGGCCACGAAGCCGGCATGCAAGAGCGGTAAGCGTGTGTATAAATGACATTTTTTATAAACGACAGTCCTGACAATACTTAGAGAGAATAAACTAGTTGGAAACAGTGTCCGTGTGATGTTCTTGAGAAAATGTTGAGTTCTGTTTCGAATAGCTGATTGTTGTCTGATATACAGTGAAAGAGCGTAACTAGAGCCTAATATAGTAGGAGAGATGGCGATGATGAGAAGACCACGCCATCATCTTGAGATATCTATGAAATGGTGCAAAAGTACGCCCGCACAGAGAAGATGTGCTTGTCACAGAAAGGACGAAGCTTATCAGCACATGAATTGCTACGAACGCAGTCATCAAGATTGTAAACTCGACTATGAGGTATAAGATTATGAGTATAAACTCAAGAATTGTCGATGACAATATAACATCAAGTGCTAATTAAACGCACACATCAGCCAAAGACGTAGTAACGAGCGACATGTCGCATATGGCAGTCACCACTGCGTTCAAACAAGTCCTCTAGTGACGAAAACTTGCTTTGATTCCTGTAGAAAATAATTCTCTCTTTGTGACTGACCCGATCGTGAACAGTCTATCACAAAAGTCGCGCCGTTTTGAAACTTCCTATTCCACTCATACACTTGCTGGACTGACAGGCATGCATCACCATACTGGACTTTCATTGTCTGATGAATTTCTACAGGTTTCACGCCTTCACTGGTAAAACAACGGATAACAAAATGTTGCTTCTCTTCGGTGCATATCAAAACTGTGGCGGTCATCTTTAAACCGTCCTTATGACGTCACAGCATTCTTTTGTTCCGTGATGTCACGCGTTGAAGATTCTTGACATCCTTAACAACAATATTGACAGGTTACAAGACAATGGCATTGTTATTATATTTTCTATCACACTTTTAATGTTTTTAGTTAAAGCCCCTTGGTAAATTCCAGAAAGCTAAATACGCAGCCCTATCTCTTCGTGCAGTAAAAGAAACACCATAAGGGCTCCAAATATAACCAATCGGAAGTTCGACGGATGAATGGGGCCGGAACATCTTTTGTCTAAAAATCGAAATCGACACGAAAATCTTGACGTCTTGAAAGAATAGAGTTTGTCAACTGGAGTCATACCTCTCCATAGCACAAAGCCTGAGCTGAATTTAAACACGATGTGTTTCCCATGCAGCATGATCTCTCTCTCTCTCTCTCTCTCTCTCTCTCTCTCTCTCTCTCTCTCTCTCTCTCTCTCTCTCTCTCTCTCTCTCTCTCTCTCTCTCTCTCTCTCTCTCGGCCTGCCTAGTTTTCTTCAAAGGAAAGGTAACCCCAATACTGCTGGATAAACACAAGCCACAGAAGTTGCCGGATTAGCAAAGCAATGCCTTAAATGCCCGCCCTTCGGAGTTTTAATCCCATAACAGTTGGCAGCCGAGGCTTCTAGTCTGCCCTGCCACGACATTTAGTTTTTAGGTTGCGTTTCCTTGCACAAGGATAAAGCTTGTACCCTCCTAATTGCGCTCTTCCGTCCGAAGGACGTTGGCACAGTTTTGGGATGTCTGGTTTGGTGAACGCCGTCCAACATTCGGCGCTTATTTCCCGTACAGGCAAATATTTTAGTTCAGTCTTGAGACTTTAAATAACAGTTAGTTGCATATTCTATACAGGGTGTCGCAGTCAAACCCAGCCTTTATTGGCTCTTTGTGATTTACTACGCAAGTTTACGTCCAATAGTTTGCAATTGCTTTCTGAGTGACTGACGCTCATGACATTGTTAAACATAAACACAAAACTGTCTGCTTCCAAATCGCCTGCAGCTGATATTGGCGGCGGTATGCGGGATTGCGAATCGCGCTAGCTGCCCCACGCCACAGTCGTCGGAAATCCTGGCAGTATTAACCGATTCTTTGCCAAACTAAATAGTCGGTTTAGACCAAATAAATGTTGGTTTAGACCAAACAAAAAGTAGAAGAAATAATTATATGTTTTGTGTGTGTTTCTTAACGTCAATGTATTCAAATAAGGATGAACCTACACAGGTCCAGCAAACCTGTAGGGAATTTATTTGTTTACTTACTATTGCTCGAGAATTATGGAGAAAATTGAAAGAGAAGCGTGACTCAATCAAATCTAACATCGGAAACAACCCGAACAAGCGAACAACAACAGCTAAAGTACGAGACAGACAGGAGATATTCGGAACTTGGAATGTTACTGATCTTGAAGATAAAGAACCAGCCTCTGTAGAGGTTATGGAAAAAATCAAATACTCAAATATTAGGACTCACAAATAGCAGGTAAAAGGTGAAGAACAGACAACGAAAACATGAAAGTTACGTTCTTATATGGAGCAGTGTCGATCAAAGAGCAAAGGCTAAACATGGAGTGGGTATTTTTTTTTTTTTTTAATTACATCCCGAAAAACCGAAAGCCATTATCAACACTAAATTGATATCACAAAGAACAATACTAAAACAGATTAAAGTAAGCAGTAAAACAACGACTTTTATACAAACATACGCCGCAAATAACGACACTTACGGCGATGAAGACAAAGACGAATATGTTGATAACTTTGCAGACACGTTAAACAATGTCAGTGAGACGATGAACTTATTGTGATGGGTGATTTCAACGGACGAATAAGCACAAGAATTAATACCTTCGGATGAATACATGGGGCCATTCAGCGACACAGAGACTGAATGTAACAGCAATGGTCAACATCCTACTCAACATATGCTCCGAACACGGACTAATAATAGCAGATAGTTTTTCCAACATCGTCGTAGCCACACCAAAACCTAGTATAAATGGAACAATATAGATCAAGCATCTCAAAATGACTTTATTCTACTTAGGAAATCAGACAGAAGACTACTAATGGACTCTAGAGCAATCCCAAAATACAGACTTTGGTAGTTAACACAAGCCAGTTATAATAAAACAAAACAGAAGTCAACATACAGGAAAATAAGAAACACAAAGGTAACAACAGATGACATCAATTATAGGAGGATTCAGGAAAATACGGTTAAAGACGAATTCAAACAAGAAATCACAAAGCTATGTAAGAACATCCCTGATGACTACTCAAGTGTAGATAAGGAATGGACACTTTTCAAGGCTGCCATGTTCGACACACTGGAAAATAAATGTCGAACTAAGAAAATAGGACAGGGCAAAAGATTAAGAACAGCTTGGTGGAACAAGGAAGTTAAAAATAGCGTATAGCGAGAGACGGTAGCGTTCAAAGAAATGGATCACAACTAAGTCTGAACAAGACAATATTACTAATAGAATAGCACGACGAAATGTCAAATGAAACATTATAGCATCTAAAGATGAATCCTGTAGAATCCTGCAGCCACCATCACAAATAGCAAAAGGGGTATACTGTCAGGGTCTTAAACCTGGCTCGTTATACCTAACACATGTGAGACAGTACAAGTACAATGTGATTTGACTCGAGACACAAACGACACGAAGTTCAATGGATTTATTTACAGATCACATGCAAGACGATCTAGTTTTACATGTGATGATCGTTACAATACATAAGTTAGACATCAATACACTTACACACAAACCACAGCTCACAGTCTATCTCGCAAGATGTACAGGCACTCGACTTTCGGTCACAGAACTACACAAAGCCTTTCTCACTTTCATACGTCCTGTCGGTCCGAGTACCCTCAGCTGTCTGGCTATCTTTCGCAACGCGCCTTCCCACCTGAAGTGGCTTCACGAGGTCTGCGTGCGTCTTGCTTTGTCCTTGCCTGACCGCTGGCTGTCTCGTCAGCCAGCAACCTCGCAGGCCGGTAACTAATACTCGCCTGGCGGGCGTAATGATGTTACGGCATCCCTGCTAGAGACTATTCGCCTGGCGGGCGTAATGATGTACCTGCATCTCTGATGGCAACACTTTAGACTCTGACATGCTCCCCCGGGGCTTCTTCATGAAAGATGTCATCTTTCATGTAAAATCTATATACATACTGGGTTAATATTTTAACCTTGTCAGAGTCGACCCTTCTGTTGTTATTTACATTGGTATAGAAAATACATAAGAATACACATGTTGGCATAGAAACATATCAGAAATGGAAGTTGTATTTTGAGACATGTGGTGTTCAACGTTTAACACTTGCCAAGTTTCATATTCTCGATGGCTGATTACCTTAATTGCATTATTGACCCAGTCAGATCGGTAGTAACAGCTTCCCAAGCAACTACCTCGCAGCCTCTAAACAAAAATAATAATATGCTTTTTGAAACAAAAAACATCTGGCAAGACTGTAATACGGCTTTATACAAACCGCATTCAACTCTCAAACTTTGACCTCATTTGGCCAGAAGCTCTTGTGTCGGTCTGCAATGTCGGTAATACTATACCATGCCCAGTTTATGGCTTCCTGGCGTGTTAACAATCTGGCAACAACATGGCTATTTATATACAACACAATCGCATACATTTCAATTTACCGCCCTTTGTATAATCATGTAATAACAATTAAATGAAAGGGACATAACTTCAAAGTTTGTCAAATATAATATCTTACAATTATTCTTCTATTTCTCAGCGTCATAGCTTGATGTTTTTCCATACTAGCGAAAAAATGTCGATAGTATGAATAAATTAATCAAGATATGATTCTAAGATTACACTAAATGGAAAATATTAATACACAATTCGTGTATTCAAAATTGTTAATACCTAAATATTTTAAAAGCGTCATAACTTTTTAAGCTTTTGTTTGTCGTCTGCTACTTTTGAACTAAATTTCTAACTCATCCGGAAGTACACACGAACAGCTGATGTTGAAAACTCTAGAACACACTTGTTCCGGTCTGATGTAGTAATACGGAATGTACAATGTTCTGATAGTTCATGTGTTGGTTGTTTCGCTGGAAAAACTTCTGGATTTCGATTGACTGCAGTGGTGTAGATGTCAATGTTCAGGTCACACTTTCACACACGGATTTAAAATATCACTGGATATGTTCCAATCGCAGATACCACTGATAACTTGGATAGTTCGCTTGCGGTAAGTTCAGAGCGAATGTGGCACTGTTCTTGTTTCGTAATATATTTACAATTAATATAGTTTACTTTCTATCACATACTGCACAATTATTCACGACAATCACTACATTAATAATAAAATAAGAAACTATATATATTGGGAATAAACCCTATAACATCACATAGTAGACATACACAGCTTTCGTGAACAAAAATATTCACTGATGAATGGCTGTGTTGGTCTGAGTGTATTTAACACACTGCACTCAGACATTGGTGCTTATTGGGTCAGTCGGACAACGGGACAAAAGATCGGCAATCGTGTTGGTTCTGCCAGCGATATGTCGAACTTCAAAGCTGTAATCTTGGAGCTTAAGAGACCAGCGCGCTACCATTTGGTTGGAAGGTACACCTGAATTGATAAATTTCAATGGACTACTGTCGGACTCCACAATAAAATGACGTCCCAGGAGGAATCTAGACAATTTAGTTATACCCACCAATAGAGCGAGGGCTTCCAACTGTGGTGTTGACCAATTTCGTTCTCTCGGTTTTAATTTTCTGGAGACATAGTACACAGGATGTAGAATGTTATCATGTTCCTGTAACAAGACTGCTCCAATCGCCACGGAGCTCGCGTCTGTGCGTAATCTGAAAGGTAATTGAAGATTGGGCAATTTCAGAATGGGATTGTGCAAGCTATTATCAGAAAAATAAGATAATACTTTCTGGAATGCAAATTTTAGGCATTCATTGTTTACAATTTTCTCGGGTTGATCTTTTGTTAGTAGGTTAGTAAATACTTCAGTCAGTTCAGCAAAATCAGGTATGAACTGCCTATAATAGTTTATAAGTCCCAACAAACTTCTGACTTGCTTTTTCGTAGTCGGAAGTGAGAGTTTTAGTATTTTGGACACAATGTTATCGTCTGTCGTGACAAAGCCATTAAATATTTTGTACCCCAAAAAGGATATTTCCTGGTAGGCTATGTCTACTTTTGCAGGCTTCACCGTCAGTCCGTGCTGCCTAATCCGTTCAAATGTCTGTTCTAATGTCTTTATGTGCTCTGTCATCGTCTTTGTGTGAACACAAATGTCGTCTATATAACAGATGATGTTCGGTATGTCTAATAGTAGAAGTCGTGTCATACGTACGAATGTCGCTGGGGCATTGACAAGCCCAAATGGAAGTTTGCACCATTCGTACAGTCCCCAAGGTGTGGCAAATGCTGTCAGATGTCTGCTCTGTTCGTCTACCGCTATTTGCCAGTAACCTTTAGTCATGTCTACCTTTGTAAAGAACCTAGAGTCTGTCAGTTCTGTCAATAGATCTTCAGAGTTGGCCATCGGCTCTAGATTTAAGAGAGTTATCTTATTTAATTTCCTGTAGTCGACACAGAGTCTTATCGTGTTGTCCTTGTTGCGTACTATGACCATTGGAGATGAGAAATGTGATTGGGATCGTCTAATGATGTTGTTTTTTTCTAAGCTGATGATTTCCTGATGTAAGTTTTCTTTGTAATGCAATGGAATGGTGTATGGTCTGCATTTTATGGTGTATTTGACGTGAGTGTGATGTGATGCTGTACTAATTCTGTTTATCCTGGGTTGTTGGAAAAGATGGTGTTGTACTGTTGTATGAGGTGTTTGCAACTGTCTGTTTCTGCTTGGTTAACTTTGGGTTGATTTTAATTTCCTTTAAGCAGTTTGTCGTGTCTAATGCAGGTGTTGGAATTTCGTCACTAACCTCGTCATCTTCATGGTCTATTATCACTGTACAGGCTGTTGTATCGTCTTGTTCGTTGTCTCTGCTGTAATATGGTCTTAGCATATTGATGTGGAATATTTTGTGTTTGTCTTTTATTTGAATCTCATAGTCTACAGGTGAAATCTGTCTTGTCACTTTAAATGGTCCTTGCCAAGAATCAGTCAATAAGTGTCTGTCACTAGGTAAGAGAAGAAGTACGTCCTGTCCAGGTGTCAACGTTATTGTCCTGTTACCTTTGTCTGCATATTGTTTATATGTAGCACCAGATACTTTTAGTGCTTCTTTTGCAATTATACAAGATTTGATGATTCTTTCACGCAATGATGTAACGTATACGTATGATGATATGGGTTTAAGTAATGGAGTGGCTTCAGGTAACATTTGATGATAGATAGTCAATGGGCCACGTGGTTTGGCACCATAGATAAGTTCAAAAGGAGAGACCCCAGTACTAGAATGTGGAATTTCGCGATAAGCAAAAAGTATAGCAGGCAAGTACACGTCCCAGTTGTTGGGGTGTTCTTGCGTGACTTTAGCAAGCATATGCTTTAAATCACCGTTAAATTTTTCTATTACTCCACTCGAGTGAGGATGGTACGGAGAATTGAAACATTGCTTCACTCCTAACATCTTGGTGAAAGCCTGAGTAGATGCGGCGATAAACTGACTTCCCCTATCTGATTGGATAGTGTCTGGAAATCCTATCCGTGAAAATATATGGAAGAAAACTTCCATTATATCATTGGCAGTTATGTTCTTTAGCGGAATCGCTTCCGGCCAGCGGCTACATAGATCAATTATGGTAATAATATACTTATTCCCTCTGGTTGTTATCTGATTAAGAGGGCCCACTATGTCGACAGATATTTTCTCAAAAGGTCGACTGGCTAAGTCAGTAGTTTGTAACTTTGCCTGTGGGTGTTTACCTTTCTTTACTAGTTTTTGGCAGATGTCACAACTTCTGCAACATTGCTTAATGTCATTGCAGAATTTTGGCCAATAAAACTGTGTTAATAATCTTGATCTGGTCTTAGGGTATGCCATATGCCCCGCAAGAGGTATATCATGGGCCAGATGTAAGGCTTGCTTACGATAATCAATCGGCAAAACAGTTTGCTCTGTTGTGCTGTCACCTCTGGTATAGTACCTGGTGAGAATACAATTTTTCAAAGCAAAATGCCATCTTGCATTTTGGTTACCTTTGGCTTTTGGCCGATCAAATTAAAATATTTCGACAATGAAGGATCAGCCTTTTGGGCTGTTACAAAAGTCTCCTTCATGGTTTCAGGAGGTAGTAATACTGGGCTAAGCATTTCTATAGCCTCAGTTTGATTAATTTCATCTTGCATTCTAGCAGTAGATCTGGTTACTGCATTCACACATTCAATGATATCAGATGGTGATGAAACAGTATTATCAATGATGTCATGAGATCTTAGTGCTACATTAGCTACCATACATTCATTTGGTGGTACAACATTATCAATGATGACATTTGATGGTGATGATGTTATGATCTCATCAATACAAAGAGATGTTATGTCATGAGGCATATCATTCACCTCTGGTAAATTTCCAATGATAATATCACACACAGGGTTTGTTAATGCAGCGCATTTTACTTTCCCAGTGAGGAAAGGTGTTTGAATATATGGCCATGCTAGTGGGTACTTTTCAATATTGCCAGAGAATGTTCTGCATGTTACGTGCCTGCCTGTATAGTCTGTAGGCATTATGAACGTTCTCTTTAGTCCAATAAGTGAACTCCCAGTGTCCCGAAGGACTGTAGCAGGCTTGCCATTCACATATCCATGATGGATGTTTATTCTGCCATTAGAATCTACTACCAAATTAGCTTCTTCATTGGCAATAGGAATGGAGTGGCCGCATGTCAAAATGCCATCTTTATAAAAGGTATTACAAACAGTACATTTATTTGCGTTAAACATATCAAAAGCCTGTGCTGAGTTCACAGGGTGTTTCTCTGATCGTTCTTCCTCTGATGATGAACTATCAAATAAGGCGGCATTTGCTTTCTTGGTCATTTGCCTACCTTTACAATCATGGCGATACTGTCCGTACGCCTTACAGAGGAAACATTTAAGCAAATTTCTAAAGGATTTACGCTCTTTATCTTGTCTGTTTACGATGTTTTGTAGATATGTAAGATATGCGGGGTTCTTGTCACACATCTCGCCTTGATGGTGTGAAATTTTACAATATTTACAATGCATGTACTTCTCAGATGTAGGCTTATATGGTTTTTGCCTACTATAGGGTTTGTCATAATTAGCCGATGCTACAAAGTTTGTATCAGTAGCTTCACTGGCAAAACAATGTTTGTTGGCTGTGTAATAAGCCGAACCACGTCTCTCAATCTGCTCTACACTCGTACATTCATTCTCTTGCAAAAATTTTTGAAATGCTGATGGAATGGATGAAATGACTTTATCTCTGATGATAAGATCTTCTAACTTTTGATAATCTTTATCTATTTTAGCTGCTGAAGTTCCATTTGGTGAATATGTCTCGGACTAAGCAGAGGTAGTCAGAGAACGTTTTGAGTCGGTTTTGGGGCTCAACTTGCTGAATTGTTCTCTGTAACCTGCCTCATCTAACATAAATGTGCCATAATCTTTGATTTTAGATAATGGTAATCTTTTCGGAGGTCTTTGGGGATAGTCTCTATGACCTTCAGAGGTTCCTCTGATAAACTTCTCATATAAATAATATTCCATTCAGACAATGGGACCTGGTAATGGTCCATTAAAGTCTCAAAATTTTGGGTGAAGGCTGCAATGCAGTCACCCGAGGTATAATTTCTTACGATACCTTGATATTTCTTGTACTGGTTTTCTTTCTCCAGTCTCTCAGATTTCTTAGACTCTTTATTTATGGCAGTCTCAGTATCAAGTTGTTTAATTTTTAATTGCAATTCCAGCTCTTCTCGCTTACTTTGAGCTGCTATCTCCGCTTTCTTCAGTTCGATATCTAACTCCGCTTGTTTAGTCTTTGCAGACAGTTCTAATTCTGCCTGTTTTGCTGCGGTTGCTGCCTCTGCTTGCTTTACAGCTCTTTCAGCCGCTCTTTCGTCGCGTTCCATCGCCTTCTCCCGAAGGTGTTCGGAATACTTAGCTTCACTCCATTTTGTCAACTCATCACCAGTTAACTTCAACTTCAAACCCATCTCTATGAAGTCGTTTAATGAAGACATGATGAAAAATGTAAATGCAAATGAAATATCAGACACACAATTTGTTATAAGTTGTTAGTAAAGCGAACAATTTACAATTGTGTTCTACTTACAATATGTGCCTAAATTTGCATCCGAAAGTATATAGAAAGAAAAATATACTCAAGTTACTGGATGCGGTGGAGAACGGTTGAAATTCGGATAAGGAACTGTAGGGTCGCTACTTCGAAACACAAATGACCTCTACGGCAAGGGTTTCAGATGGCACAGAAAACCTGCTTTGTTTTTGGAGGAAATAAATTAGCGTCTATTTAATGTGGTGTGTATGCTTGTCACTAAGTTTTGATTAGGATTGTATGGCGTTGAGTGTAATTGTAGGTCGTAATGTCGTCAATCAACAATTTTTTTTTTTTTTCAAAACACAAGTCACTTTCTTTCCGAAACTTTTTTCTTTCCACAACTAACTTCACAAAGACAATCTAAATACATCTCAACACTCTATAACATTGATGACACATCACTTACATTAAGACGACATTCAGTAAGGACATAGACATCAAGTTTACAAGATGGCGACAAGGTCACAATGGCGGCAACTTCACAATGTCGACAAGGTCAAAACGGTGACAAGTTTCACAATCACTGATGTTTTACACGTTTACAAGATCAAACAAATGAATGTACTTTACGTTCACATGTAGTCTCCATGTTCAAACAATCTAATAATATATTCAAGAATGAGCCTTCACGATCACATTTAAATGCACACTAAAGTTGGACAAAAAATGTCTAAGTTCACAAATCTAGGTTTAAATGTTAATTAATTAAACCACGTTCACTTTAAAGCCGGACGAGCCCCCACGTCCACACATGTCAGGGTCTTAAACCTGGCTCGTTATACCTAACACATGTGAGACAGTACAAGTACAATGTGATTTGACTCGAGACACAAACGACACGAAGTTCAATGGATTTATTTACAGATCACATGCAAGACGATCTAGTTTTACATGTGATGATCGTTACAATACATAAGTTAGACATCAATACACTTACACACAAACCACAGCTCACAGTCTATCTCGCAAGATGTACAGGCACTCGACTTTCGGTCACAGAACTACACAAAGCCTTTCTCACTTTCATACGTCCTGTCGGTCCGAGTACCCTCAGCTGTCTGGCTATCTTTCGCAACGCGCCTTCCCACCTGAAGTGGCTTCACGAGGTCTGCGTGCGTCTTGCTTTGTCCTTGCCTGACCGCTGGCTGTCTCGTCAGCCAGCAACCTTGCAGGCCGGTAACTAATACTCGCCTGGCGGGCGTAATGATGTTACGGCATCCCTGCTAGAGACTATTCGCCTGGCGGGCGTAATGATGTACCTGCATCTCTGATGGCAACACTTTAGACTCTGACATATACCATTATTTAATCGACAGCAACGACTAGCAAGGTTGGCAGAATATTGTCAAGAACTACTTAATCCCATACATAATAACATAGAACACCTCACTGTTGTGCCGAAAAGCTATAGACAACAAGAACAGAACTTCACCCCTTCAGAAGTCAAATCAGTTATAGAGAAAAGTCCTAAAAATAAATCATCGGGTCCAGATTGACTAACCACAGAAGCTATTCAAGTCTGTGAGAAAACAGGAGTTAAATGGCTGAAGAAACTTTTTAAATATAGAAGGGGAAGAAGAAAAGTCCTAAACCGATTGGCAACAGGCAATAATAGTACCAATATGGAAAAAGAAAAGCAAGATGAGAGAGTGCGAAACTTACAGAGGTATATCACCCCTGAGCTATATAGGGAAAATGTACTCAAAACTATTGGAACAAAGAGTCGAACCCATAGTCGAACAACAGTTAAGCAAAGTGCAATTTGGTTTCAGGAAAGGTAAAACTTTGCACTGATGCACTATTCACATATAGACATATATGTAATAAAAAGAAACATCTAATATAGTTACCAGCAGAATAATGTTTTTATAGATCAGGAAAAGGCTTTTGACAGAGTGAACAGATGCAAATTATGGACCATTATTGAAGACTATGGGATTCAAGGGCAATTGCTAGAAAACATCATAGCCATGTACCTGTCACATAATAGACCAACGTGATTTAACCAGTGATGAGAATAAAAGGCGTTCTGATTAGCGGCATGTTCGAGGCCACAGGTTGTTTCAACAAATCCAGAGAAAACAGTCGGGATTGCAGCTGCACGTGTTTACATCTGGTCGACAGATTAGGAACATTCGGTGGTGAGTGAGATAAATCCTTGCATCGCTTTGAAAGTTTATCAACATTCGAATACAGATAGAACCCGTCAGATCCTGGTTACTATCAGATGTCAACCATCACAGGTCGGGCAAAGTTAACAGCTGCAGATATGTAGGGGAAGTGAGTGAGATGACTCAATACACCACTTTGATAGTTTATCAACAGGTTGGATCAACGTAGAATTGCCAGCTAGGGACATGACATAGTCCCGTCTGTCATTTAGAGTTTCCGGACATCACTCGGATTGGCGGCGTGTGTGTAAGCTCGTTGTTGGGATCGTGCAGGAACTCGCTGAATTGTTTTGGGAGTCAAAACAAGTGATGACAACTCTGACAGTGACTAAGCTAGGGGAGATGGATTCCTGACAAGGGATGATCGGCCCAAAATAACACCTGTGTGGACATAAAGAATAACGTCACGTGACCAATTTTAGGTTTGCCAAAAACCAGATTTGGGGACAACGAGTGAGAAAAAACGTCGATCTAGGAAGACGTGCTTTGGCACTGCGGTTAGGGAGTTAATAACATCTAACGTGTGCGGGATATATTATATTTATTTTACACGTGCCTGTCATGGCAAACTTAGATGTGATTGAGTAAAAACTGCAGTGCCGTATAACGTAGAACCTATTATAATTAGTTCTAATTAATATAGGCCGTAGCCTTGTTAAAACTAGAGTGTGATGATTAGCACTGTTAGTGGAAAACTAGTTAGAGTAGGGAAGTGATACTTGGCTCTGTTAGTTGAAAATAGATTAGTGTAGTGTTGATAAGCTCTACTAGTTGAGAATTGAGTAATGGGGGATAATTGGGATCTTCCAGTGGGTGCTCCCTGGTGGGGGAGTTCCGCACGCTGTTGGTTGTTATTTTTTCTTCTTGTCTTGGCCTGATGAACACCTAGGTGTTCAGTTCATCTGTCCCTGACAGAGTTAGGTTCATTGTATTTTTCTGAGCAAGGGCCAATGGCCACGATCATCTAATAGAGATCAGTGACGGGGAGGCTATCACCAGTTGTATGATTTATTTTATAGGTTCCCTCTGGTTGGAAGGAAGAACACGGAACCAAGGAAAAATCCGATCCCGGATAAAGTTTGGTGCAGGAAGATTGGCCAGCAACTTTATCAATGGGTCTATGCTAGAAGAAGCTGATAAACAGTGCTCAGTGAAGCTGAATGGTAGAAGTATCATACAGGATAAATACCGAATGAGTTTTAGGTCATACCAGTTTTAACACACCAGTAGTGATGGATATTCAGTTCACTTATGACTAGAACAAAAATAAAGGACTCTATTGGAGTATAGACAATAACTGTTTAATAGTGAGAACTATAGAACATTTCGCAAGAAGACAAAACTTCATGTCCATAGGACAGTGTTCCATGTGTTTTTCACTGCGCAGGAATTATGAAGTCTGAGTTTCTATAAACTATTAGGAACAGTTGTGTTAGGAACAATAATAGTATTTTTCCACGGATTATATAGTTGAATGGGATTCAGATCTCATGGTCATCAGAGCTCCTGGAGGAGGACATGTCTGGAGAGAAGGACACGACTTCGGTGAGGTCCATTGTACTGATTCTTGTGATGTCGTGTAATCCTTGCCATGATGAGTGGACTCTGAACATGAACTCTGTGGTCTGACTTATACATTTACATTAGAATACACGACATACATTTTCTTCGCATACACGTCTCATATACGTTACACTTTTCTTTTAATAAATTAATCTTTATTAATTTTTAGAAGCAAGAGTTGTTGAATATGTTGCGTTGGGGAAGTATGAGAGGGGGCATAGTACGACAGTGAGAGAGAGAGAGAGAGAGAGAGAGAGAGAGAGAGAGAGAGAGAGAGAGAGAGAGAGAGAGAGTAGAGAGAGAGAGAGAGAGAGAGAGAGAGAGAGAGAGAGAGGAAAAGGTGTCCACAGGCCGAGGGAGTGTGTTGGACGGAAGCTGGTGGATTCTCCAGGATATTGATAGGGAAGAAAAATTATAATGTGGGTGTTGACTCCCCTCACTCCAGGGACGACACTTTAAAGGAAGACACGAAATTTGAAGCTGAGCAAGCAGCTAAGAAATTTGAAGCTGAGCAAGCAGCTAAGAAACTGGAAGCTGAACAAGAAGCTCAGAAAAGGGAACACGAGTACCGGATGAGGGAACTCGAGTTGAAGAGTCAATCTAATGGGGAAACTGAGGGAGCAGTTGGAGGTTCCTCCATTCCAGGCTCAACACCAGCAGGTGGACATAGTTACCATACTATGAAGTTTCCTCTAGCGGTCTAAGAGGAGGACAAAGAGAAGACTGACCAGTACCTTCAACGCTTCGAGGCAATGTCCGTGGCTATGGGTCTGGAGCGTAACAAATGGAATCTCAAGCTATCCCAGGGATTACGCGGGACCGGCTACGAGGTTATTCTCGCCTGCCACCAGGACATGAGAACAATTATGACGAGTTAAAGACGGCTCTGCTGAAACGATTCGAGGTTACGTCACATACCTACCGGAAAAAATTTCGAGCAGCGAAACGAGAACCGGGGGAGTTGTTTGCCGCCTACAGTTTGCGTCTAAATCCTATCTCCATAAGTGGATGGATTTGGCTGGGTTCGCACATGACTATGAGAGTCTGGAAGAGCTCATGGTGGTCGACCAGCTGAAGAAGCAAATGTCTAAACCGCTCAGGACATTCCTGGGAGAGCAAGGAGCGGAACGTATTGACCTCGTGACAAAATTAGCAGAACGGTTCGTCGAGGTACATGGGGAGGCAGGGGACAACCTTTGAACCAACACCAAAAGTCAGGAGAAACATGACAAGAAGAAAGCCAAAACCTCAGGAACCAAAAAGTGGGAACCTTATGTGCAAAAATCAGAGGATAGTTCAGAGAAGAAGAAGGAGGGAAGCAAGAGCACTTCAAGCTCTACACCAAAACGACAGTGGTCGGAGAAGTGGTGTTCAATTTGTAAGTCACCCTCTCACAATACGAGGGACTGCAAATCGAAGGCTAAGAGCCCTCACTTCGCAGCATGTCAAGTGACTTCCAAGGAGGTTGTCACGGAAAATGGCAAGGTCGACAAGGAGGCTCGCCACCAGGAGAGCTCACTCAAGTCCGGCAATAGAAAATCTAGGACAGGGAAATGGTGCAACCAATGCAAGTCAAACACGCACAATACTATTGACTGCAAGGGAAAGTCAGGAGACTCTAAATTCGTCGTGTGCCCCGGGAAACCTAAGGTGGAGCCCACCGAACAGGCCGAGGCCTAGGAAGAGACTCCAGACCAGGGAAAACCACCTGTAGTGGAATTGGTAGAGGTTAACGGTCGTCAAGTGGAGTGTTTGTACGACACAGGACTGGACGGGGAGGCCGTGATTTCTGCGGATCTGGTACATCCAGAACAATTCACAGGTGAGACATGGGTGATACAGCCTGCACAGAAGAGTGCTGTAGCCATGAAGTTGCCCATTGCTAATGTGGAGATTCGGTGAAGGTACGTCACCGGCACCATCAAGGCCGCTGTATTGACCGATCCCATTTTTCCAGTAATCCTAGGTTGCCGGTATGTCTTTCTGTGAATGCCCAGGGAGCCAATCCATATGGGAGCAATGCAGACTTGCTCTCAGACGAGAACGGAAGAGGCAGAAGCAATTGTGACTAACCCACTGCCGGGGGAGCTACGAACTGCCCAGAGTGAGGATGATACTTTACGTCCTTGCTACAAAAAGCTGCAGAAAAGTGCTGATCCACCAGGACGGGGGCAGTACTACATGAAGAATATGATACTCTACAGGAGAGCAGGAAGGGGAGACAACCTATACGGTCAGTTGGTCGTCCCAAAAGCTCACCGGTCCCAGATTCTTCACATGGGTCATACCATCTCCTTTAGTGGACACATGGGTATTGCCGCCACCATGCAGCGAATTTCCTGCCATTACTATTGGCCGGGAATGACAGATGATGTGCGTCGGTATGTGAAGTCATGCCCTGAGTGCCAGAGGGTGGCACCGAAACACTGGACAGCACCGGTGGTCTTGGGTGAGATGCCCATCATGAACTCTCCTTTCGAGAGGGTAGCCATCGATATCGTGGGTCCACTTCCCAGGACTAGGAAGAGGAACGTGTATATACTCACAATGGTGGATTGCTGTACAATGTGGGGTGAGGCCATACCGTTGACCACGATTGACTCGAAAAGAGTGGCGGACGCACTGATGGAGGCCTTTACCAGATTAGGCTTTCCGGATCAAATTCTGACGGACAATGGATCCCAGTTTTGTGGAAAACTCATGGAGGAGGTATTTAGGGTGTTCCACTCTAACCATATACATACGAGCCCTTACCACCCTCAAGCCAATGGACAAGTAGAGCGTTTCAACGGCACGTTGATGACAATGCTCAGGAAACTAGCGCAGGAAAAACCTGATAGGTGGGATGAATATATCCCAGCAGCACTCTTTGCCTATCGGGAAGTTCCTCATGGCTCAACAGGACTACCACCCGCTACGTTGCTGTTTGGTCGTCCAATCAAAGGACCGTTGGAAGCCATGTTGAGGAGTTGGACTGAAGAGGGGACGTCATAAGAAGTGATCTCATCCTATAAATACGTGGAGGAACTGAAAGAAAAACTCCACAAGGGATGGACTCTGGCAAATCAAAACTTGAAAAAGGCCAGGAAAAGACATGCAGCTTACTACAACCGTAGGTCTAAAGAAAGATCTCTAGAGGTGGGAGACCAAGTCTTGTTGCTACTCCCAACGGGAAAAAACAAACTGGAGATAGGTTGGCAAGGACCATTTCCCGTGGAAAGGGTGATATCCAGAACCAACTATCAGATCTGGATCCGGAGAAAGTCGAAGATATTCCATATCAATCTCTTGCGGAAATACGAAGAGAGACCCGGAGACAAGGCAGCTCACCTCATGACAATGGCAGTTGCAGTGGAGACGGAAGTGGGAACCAGCGAGGCCAGGGAATATCCCCTGGTACACCAGGAAACCTACAAGGATGTGCAGGTGAACCCTGATCTGACCTCCCAGGAGAGGGAAAAGATAACCCAGGTTCTCAAGTCTCATAAGGGGATACTGACTGATAAACCAGGACGAACGAGGTTGGTGGAGTTCGAGATGACTTTGACCACGCAGGAACCTGTTCGTCAAAAGGTTTACCCAGTGCCATTTTCTAAGGAAACGGCCCTGGAGGAGGAAATACAGAAACTGCTGGAGGATGACGTGATTGCACCATCCACATCCCCATACAATGCAGGGGTAGTTTTGTTACGGAAACAAAGTGGAGAACACCGGTTGTGTATAGATTACCGACTTCTGAACAGTCATACACAATTTCAGGTGGAACCTTTGCCGAATCCAACGCAGTTATTCGCTAGGCTCCATAAGGCTCGGTACTTTTCAAAGGTAGATCTGAGTCGGGGGTATTATCAGATACCAGTCAAACCGGAGATTCGACCACTGTTGGCTTTCATTACACCCAGTGGACACTACGAATTCAAGGGCATGCCCTTTGGACTCAGCAATGCACCTAGTGTGTTTTCACGCATGATGAGGACTTTACTTGATCCTTTACAGGATCCGTCCATCATCTCTTTCATGGATGATATTCTGATTTCCAGTGACAGCTTGGATGATCACTTGCAATCCTTGGAGAGAGTGTTTAATAGACTCAAGGAAGCAGGGCTTACCGCTCGTCCAACCAAGTGCATGATTGGTTACCAGACTCTGGAATTTCTAGGTCACACCATCACTCCAGGACACATTGTCCCAGAAGAGAAGAACCTGGAGAAAATCAGAAGTGCACCAAGGCCAACAACTAAGAAGGATGTGCGATCTTTTCTCTCGTTGTGTGGGTTCTACCACAAATTTATCCCACATTTCACTGAACTGGGAGCTCCATTGACGGAAACCTCGAAAAAGGGATTCCCGGACCAAATCATCTGGACACCAGAATGTGAGAATGCCTATAGTCAGTTAAAGGAGGCCTTGGTCAGCAAACCTGTATTACAGCTCCCGGACCTTTCCAAACCATTTGTGTTGAGAACGGATGCGAGTGGGATTGGAATTGGGGCAGCTCTCTTACAGGAAGGAAAAGACGATGCTTCGGTTTTGAAACCTGTGGCATACGCAAGCAAGAAACTACTCCAGGCGGAGAGGAATTATTCGACCGTCGAGAGAGAGAGAGTGCTTGTCTCTCGTATGGGCAGTGCAAAATTTCCAACCCTATTTGTATGGAGTTAAGTTTCGAGTCCAGTCGGATCATCAGCCCCTGATGTTCCTGGCTACTTCTCAGAAGCTCAACGCGCGTTTGATGCGGTGGTCGTTGTTACTTCAACCTTACAATTTCACAGTGGAGTACATTCCTGGGAAGGAAAATGTTGGAGCGGATTTCTTGTCAAGACACCCAGCTCCTGAAGAAGAAGAATGAATCATCTGTATTAAACTCACGGTGGAGACGAGTGAGATGGACTACTCTCTTAAGAGGTGGCCTATGTCACATAATAGACCAACGTGATTTAACCAGTGATGAGAATAAAAGGCGTTCTGATTAGCGGCATGTTCGAGGCCACAGGTTGTTTCAACAAATCCAGAGAAAACAGTCGGGATTGCAGCTGCACGTGTTTACATCTGGTCGACAGATTAGGAACATTCGGCGGTGAGTGAGATAAATCCCTGCATCGCTTTGACAGTTTATCAACATTCGAATACAGATAGAACCCGTCAGATCCTGGTTACAATCAGATGTCAACCATCACAGGTCGGGCAAAGTTAACAGCTGCAGATGTGTAGGGGAAGTGAGTGAGATGACTCAATACACCACTTTGATAGTTTATCAACAGGTTGGATCAGCGTAGAATTGCCAGATAGGGACATGAAATAGTCCCGTCTGTCATTTAGAGTTTCCGGACATCATTCGGATTGGCGGCTTGTTGTGGAAGCTCGTTGTTGGGATCGTGCAGGAACTCGCTGGATTGTTTTGGGAGTCAAAACAAGTGATGACAACTCTGACAGTGACTAAGCCAGGGGAGATGGATTCCTGACAAGGGATGATCGGCCCAAAATAACACCTGTGTGGACATAAAGAATAACGTCACGTGACCAATTTTAGGTTTGCCAAAAACCAGATTTGGGGACAACGAGTGAGAAAAAAACGTCGATCTAGGAAGACGTGCTTTTGGCACTGCGGTTAGGGAGTTAATAACATCTAACGTGTGCGAGATATATTATATTTATTTTACACGTGCCTGTCATGGCAAACTTAGATGTGATTGAGTAAAAACTGCAGTGCCGTATAAGGTAGAACCTATTATAATTAGTTCTAATTAATATAGGCTGTAGCCTTGTTAAAACTAGAGTGTGATGATTAGCACTGTTAGTGGAAAACTAGTTAGAGTAGGGAAGTGATACTTGGCTCTGTTAGTTGAAAATAGATTAGTGTAGTGTTGATAAGCTCTACTAGTTGAGAATTGAGTAATGGGGGATAATTGGGATCTTCCAGTGGGTGCTCCCTGGTGGGGGGGGGGGGGGGGGAGGGTTCCGCACGCTGTTGGTTGTTTTTTTTTCTTCTTGTCTTGGCCTGTTGAATACCTATGTGTTCAGTTCATCTGTCCCTGACAGAGTTAGGTTCATTGTATTTTTCTGAGCAAGGGCCAATGGCCACGATCATCTAATAGAGATCAGTGACGGGGAGGCTATCACCAGTTGTATGATTTATTTTACAGGTTCCCTCTGGTTGGAAGGAAGAACACGGAACCAA
This sequence comes from Cepaea nemoralis, assembly GCA_014155875.1. Taxonomy (NCBI): domain Eukaryota; kingdom Metazoa; phylum Mollusca; class Gastropoda; order Stylommatophora; family Helicidae; genus Cepaea; species Cepaea nemoralis. Next base: position 51,108 of record JACEFZ010016702.1, read on the forward strand.
GGAAAAATCCGATCCCGGATAAAGTTTGGTGCAGGAAGATTGACCAGCAACTTTATCAATGGGTCTATGCTAGAAGAAGCTGATAAACAGTGCTCAGTGAAGCTTAATGGTAGAAGTATCATACAGGATAAATACCGAATGAGTTTTAGGTCATACCAGTTTTAACACACCAGTAGTGATGGATATTCAGTTCACTTATGACTAGAACAAAAATAAAGGACTCTATTGGAGTATAGACAATAACTGTTTAATAGTGAGAACTATAGAACATTTCGCAAGAAGACAAAACGTCATGTCCATAGGACAGTATTCCATGTGTTTTTCACTGCGCAGGAATTATGAAGTCTGAGTTTCTATAAACTATTAGGAACAGTTGTGTTAGGAACAATAATAGTATTTTTCACGGATTATATTTGAATGGGATTCAGATCTCATGGTCATCAGAGCTCCTGGAGGAGGACATGTCTGGAGAGAAGGACACGACTTCGGTGAGGTCCATTGTACTGATTCTTGTGATGTCGTGTAATCCTTGCCATGATGAGTGGACTCTGAACATGAACTCTGTGGTCTGACCTATACATTTACATTAGAATACACGACACACATTTTCTTCGCATACACGTCTCATATACGTTACACTTTTCTTTTAATAAATTAATCTTTATTAATTTTTAGAAGCAAGAGTTGTTGAATATGTTGCGTGGGGAAGAATGAGAGGGGGCATAGTACGACAGTGAGAGAGAGTGATAGGAAAAGGTGTCCACGGGCTGATGGAGTGTGTTGGACGGAAGCTGGTGGATTCTCCAGGATATTGATAGGGAAGAAAAAATTATAATGTGGGTGTTGACTCCCCTCACTCCAGGGACGACACTTTAAAGGAAGACACGACAGTACCACTCGAGCCGATGTGCAGTAAGAACACAAGAAGGTATATCATATATGTTTACAGTCAATACAGGAGTGAGACAGGGATGTGTGCTCTCACCTCTGTTATTTAATATCTACATCAGTGGTTCTCAACCTTCTTTGCCCAGGCACCCCATCACCATATGTTCAGAATGTCATTCCCCGCCCCCATTTTTTTCGTATTTCGTCCCTATAATTCCCCCCCCCCCCCCCCCCCACCCCCACACTTTCTTTACACAGTATACGTAACCATGGATTTGCTGATTTGTGGGCCTACTTACGTTATAAAACGAATTTCAGAGGGGCGAAGAGTACAGAACCGTAAAGTATAGAGGGAAAAACAATATCAAGTAATCGGTTCTTGTTTTAACACGACCTTGAAATAATTTTAATTTCCCTCTGGAAACCCTAAAATTCCCCACCGTTTGAGAACCACTGATCTACATGAAAATAATATCCAAAAAAGCCAGCCTTGACAGAATAGATTCAGAGACTTTTGAACTATTTATTCCAGATAAAACAACTCATCCAAAGGCAATAAATGAACTTCTGATTGCAGACGATCAGTGCCTGTTTTATAGCGACGAGTGCGGACTGCAAAATCATATTAATAATCAGAGTTCCCGAGAAGGTCAACAAATGCCCGTAGAAGTCGGATGTGTCAGCCTAACGGCGCAAAAACGCAGCTCTGCTGTAAACAGGCATAACGCAATCACGTCCGAAAACACACTCCGGATGAACACAGAAGAAGAATAATAATCAGAGTTCAACATGCAGCAGATACAAAATACTTATAAATATAACTAAAACCGAAGTAATGCAAGTTAGCAGATCTCTGGTCCACTACATATACAGAAAATAGCACATCTCTGAAACAAGTTAAAGAATTCAAATATCTTGGAAGTATGATCACAGAAGATGGCAGACTGGACAGATAGATCGAAATCAGATGTCAACAAGCAAGTGCACTTACATATCAACTATAACCCATACTGAAACATCCAAATATACCCATGTCCGCAAAACGACAGAATAAACAGCCTATTCACACCAAATATATGCTACCAATCTCAAACTTGGACTTTATCCACTTAATAAGCTAATAGAAAGTACAAAGACTGATACAGCTGTGTATGACGGAATACAAGGCGAAGTCGCGGTGGAGTGGTTAAGTTATTCGCCTTTGGCTCAGAAGGCAGCGGGTTCCATCTTAGTAAAAGACTGAGAATACTTTATTCCTAGAACCATTGGGGCATTTATAACATCAGACATCTTATGTCACGGCACGGAAGGTATTCAAGACATGAAATGATCCATGCCGTCGGAGATCGCAATTTGTGGATAAGCATGATCTCCTACAGCAGCCGGCAAGGCACTTGATGATGACGATGATATGTATACACTACACGGGCTATCCGACGTCTGATATCGTAATAGCAAAGACAAAGAACAAAACATACATTTGTAGGACAACAGACGTTGATCAGACATCACAAACAGACACACTTATCAAAGCCTGCCAACATGATCAGTTTAGTATACTGCGGTTATTTACGAGCTCAGCGTACACCGCAACATGAGCTTAACGTACTCTGCAAAACGATCTTGGCGTACTCCGCAATGCGAGCTTAGTGTACTCGGCAAAACAAGTTTAGTGTAAACCGCAAAACTAGCTTATCGTACCCCGCAAAACAAGCTTAGCGTACTCCGCAAAACGAGCTTAGCGTATTCCAGCTGTGGAACAATCGTCCACAAGAAACCAAAGACATCACACATCCCTATACATACAAACGCAAACTATTCAAACACTATCTCAGTAAGAATGCCTTTCCCACTTAATAATAATAATAATAATAATAATAATAATAATAATAATAATAATAATGATAATAATAAAACCCTAGTGTAACAGTATCCTTTCGGTAGTACAGTTACGTCACAGCAGCTAATAATAATTGCCACGTCAACAATTAATAATAGTCAGTCATGTGGTATTGATTTTATCTTATTTCCCAAGCCTTTATCTATATTTATAAAACAAAGTGTATGTATGTAAATATGTGTGTATGTATATATGTATGTATGTAAATATGTATGTCCTTTATTTGTTCGCGAACGGCCCATCCGATTGAGATGAAATTTTCTACACGCCTTCCTTTCATTCCAGAGCTGTCAACTGTCATAGTTTTTTTTTCTTCTTCCTCCTGCTCCCTCCTCCCCCTCCCAAAATACGTACGTAAATATATGATGATGATGATGAAAGAATCCCCGAACCAAAACGCTAGGGAAAGGGAAGAAAATGACGTGACTACACAGAATCGTCACACGGCAATCATCATCATCAAGTGCCGTGCCGGCTGGCGTAGGCGTTCATGGCTCTCCGTAGATCTCAGTCTTCTCCTCCCTCTACCTCCTCCCTCCACCCTTCTCCTCTTCCTCCTCCCTCTCATCCCTCTCCCTCCTCCCTCCTCCTTCTCCCTCTTCCTTCTCCCTCTTCCTCTCCCCTCCTCCTCCATCCTCCTACTCCCTCCGCCTCCTCCCCCCTCCTCCCTCTTCTTCCCTCCTTCTCCCTCTCCCTCCTCATCCCTCCTCCTCCTGCCTCCCTCCTCATCCTCCTGCCTCCTTCTCCCTCATCATCCTCCCTCCTCCTTCTCTCTTCTTCTCCCTCTTCCCTCTTCCTCCTCCTACCTCCTCCTCCTCCTCCTCCCTCCACCCTCCTCCTCCCTTCTCCTCCTCTTCCTCCTCCCTTTCCTTCCTCCTCCTCCTCCCTCTACCTCCTCCTCCCCCTACCTCTTTCCTCCTCCCTCCTCCTCCTCTTCCATCTCCCTTTCCTTCCTCCCCTCCTCATTCTCCCTCCTTCCTCTCCCTAATTCCTCCTCCTCCTTCTTCTTCTCCCGCTGCCTCCTCCCTCCTCCTCTCCCCTCCTCCTCCCTCCTCCTCCTTCTCCTCCTCCCTCCTTCTCCCTTCTTCTCCTCCTCTCCCCTCCTCCTCCTCCTACCCTCTTCCCCTCCTCCCTCTCCCTCCTCCATCCTCCTCCTCCTCTTCCTCCTCCTTCCTCTTCCTTCTCCTTCCTCCACCTCCCTCTTCCTCCTCTCCCTCCTCCATCCTCCTCCTCCCTCTTCCTCCTCCTTCTACCTCCTCCTTCCTTCTCCTCCCTCCTCCACCCTCTTCCTCCTCCTCCTACCTCCTCCCTCCTCTCTCCTCCTCCCTTTTCCTCCCTCCTCCTCCTCCCTCTACCTCCTCCCTCCTCCTCTCCACTCTTCCTCCTACCCTCTTCCCTCCCCCTCCTCCCTAATCCCTCCTCCTCCCTTCACATTCCTCCTCCTCCCTCCTCCTCCTCATCCCGCTTCTCCCTCCTCCTCCTTCTTCCTCCCTCCTCCTTCTCCCTCCTCCCCCTCCTCCTTCCTCCTCCTCCTCTCCTCCTCCTCACTCCTCCTCCTCCCTCCTCCTCCTCCCTCTACCTCCTCCCTCCTCCTCCCTTCACATTCCTCCTCCTCCCTTCACATTCCTCCTCCTCCCTCTTCCTCCTCCTCCCTCCTCCTCATCCCTTCTCCTCCTCCCTCCTCCTCCTCCCTCTACCTCCTCCTCCCTTCACATTCCTCCTCCTCCCTCTTCCTCCTCCTCCCTCCTCCTCCTCTCTCCGCCTCCCTCCTCCTCCTCCTCCCTCTACCTCCTCCCTCCTCCTCCCTTCACATTCCTCCTCCTCCCTCCTCCTCCTCCTCTTCCCTCCTCCTCCTCCCCTTCCTTCTCCTCTTCCCTCTTCCTTCTCCCTCCGCCTCCTCCCTCCTCCTACTCTCTCCTCCTCCTCCCTTCTCCTCCCTCTCCCTCCTCCTCCCTCTCCTCCTCCTGCTCCCTTCTCCTCCTGCGTTCTCCTCCTCCCTCCTTCTCCCTCCTCCTCCCTCTTCCTCCTCCCTCCTCCTCGCCTCCTCCTCCACCCTACTCCTCCCTCCTACTAATCCCTCCTCCTCCCTCCTATTCCTCCCTACTCCTCCTGTCTCCTCCCTCCTCCTCCCTCCTCTTCCCTCCTCCACCTCCCTCTTCCTCCTCCCTCCTACATTTACCCAAGACAGACAGACAGTCAGACAGATAGTCGGGAACGGGATCTTATATGGCTACTTATATAATTTAAATGAGATGCTCTCCACCATGGGCTGGGCCGGGTCAGACAGACAGACAGATAGATAGATAGATAGATAGATAGATAGATAGATAGACAGACAGACAGACAGACAGACAGACAGACAGACAGACAGACAGACAGACAGACAGACAGACAGACAGACAGTCGGGAACGGGAACTTATATGACTACTTATATGAATTAAATGAGATGCTCCCCACCAGGTATTGGGCGATGCCAGGCCGGGTCAGACAGACAGACAGACAGACAGACAGACAGACAGACAGACAGACAGACAGTCGGGAACGGGAACTTATATGACTACTTATATGAATTAAATGAGATGCTCCCCACCAGGTATTCGGCGATGCCAGGCCGGGTCAGACAGACAGGCAGATAGATAGTCGGAACGGGAACTTATATGACTACTTATATGAATTAAATGAGATGCTCCCCATCAGGGTCTAGGCGAAGACGGGCCGGGTCAGACAGACAGACAGACAGACAGACAGACAGACAGACAGACAGACAGACAGACAGACAGACAGACAGACAGACAGACAGTCGGTAACGGGAACGGGAACTTATATGACTACTTATATGAATTAAATGAGATGCTCCCCAAAAAGGACTGGGCGAAGCCGGGCCGGGTCAGCTAGTAACCCATATTTTGATATTGTTGTTGTACTTGGTACAGAAATGAGATTCTAGAGAAGAATACTCAATGTATTAAGAAGAGAGAAAATCAGAAATAAAGAAATCAGGACTAAAGTGTGGGTTATAGCCGCGATAGATGTCATCATCAAACAGAAATTTACATGGCTGGGCCATATAACTTGGTTTTTAAATTAACTGTATACCACAACAAGCAATGATGTACAAACCAGATGGAAGCAGAATAAGAGGCCGGCCACGTAAACGATGGACGCAAGGAATAGCAAAGTCCATGGAAATCTCCATACATGAAGCCTATAAACCGACACTCTCCTGCTGTTTATACTTCACCTCGACATCGCAAGGTACAAGAGGAACAAGGTGAGATGAGATCATGGACGGGCACTCTCCCGCTGTTTATACTTCACCTCGACACTTCAAGGTACAAGAGGAACAAGATGAGATGAGATGAGTTGTTCTCGGTTAGGCTTATAAGTAATGTATTGATGATAAAATGTACGAAATAGAGTGACAGAATGGTAGAGTTTTGGACGGTTCTGCGTCCCCGATTCTTAACCCTTTGAAAATAATGTTCGTTCGTTTGTTCGTTTTTACTGGCGTATTTCAAGGAAATTGGCAAATTTTATGGACATCCCGACTGTAACAAGCTACGTGGAGGGTCCCAAATAGCCCGGTCACAATGTTTAATTAATCTTCTATAGCCCTGGCTGGAATAGGTCTTTACCTGCCAACCCTCCTCCGTTTTCCCTGGACTCACTGTCACGCTTCCTTTCGACCTAGGGACCTATTTCCTGCAGTGTTCTTCTGGCTGACACATAAATAACATGGCAGTCGTCAGAACAACTTGGAAGTAATTTTATTAACCTAATCAAGAACAGCACAGGAAACACATAAAGGCAGATAAACAGATAGATCTATACAGACACTACACTGGTAAAGTTTTGACACGAGCCTCCAGTCCCACAGTCACAGATCCAGCTTCAGATACTGTCTGATCTGTCCAAAACCC
>JACEFZ010016703.1:0-66087 GCA_014155875.1 Cepaea nemoralis
AGGGGTTTTGGGCTTCTAAAAAGTAATGCTGCCGAACCAACAACATGCTTTTAATCAATTTTTATATTACAGAAACTTCTTCAATTAAACTGATATTTATAAACATCGGTGGTTTGTCTTAACATCTTCCGTTGCTGTCGAGTCTAGTCACACTGCAATACATGTCTCACAGGCGTATGTTGCAATGGGAAAGATGCATGCTCTTAAAAATCTAATTTTTGTAGTTCTGTCTGTCCCACTCCATAATTTATTCCTCTGTTTTAGTCTTTGAAGAGCAATGGATAGTCGCCGTTTAATTTCTTTCATTGTGTCACCATTATTGTTAATCAATGACTCAAGATATTCAAAATTTTCCACCACCTCCAATTTTCTCCCATTAATGTATAATTAAAGATTGGGTGATGTCAATTCATGGAGATGCGACTAAGGCTCGTTGTAAATACTGCAAGTGCGAAATGAAAGCGAAAATACAAGACTTGAAGAAACATGCAGAGACTAAAAAACATAAAAATGCAGTGCCATTTATGGATATGCCACCGTTGACATCTCTTTTCAGAACTACACAGAGTAATGAATCATCAAAAGTTGAAGGAACTGTCGCAATGTTTTTAAGTTTGTCATGTGCAATCGTGAACTGTGACTGTCATGGTGCAGGCAAAGAGATCCGAGAAGTCCAACGGCCGCCCGGTGGCGAATGGTGCAACCGATTGATGTTCTGTGAGGCAGCGACTATTGTTGCTGAAAACTCCTGTTTAACATTAGCTCGTTATGAGGATGCCGACCCCGCCTTCTGAGCCATGCTCTCGAATAGTCAATATCTGTTGGATATGATGGTACTGACGGTCTATCCACTTCTGATGGCTTGAGACATCTGACCTTCCTTGATCAGAGAAGGATGGTTCGAACAGCTGACAGTTCCTTCAAATGACAACACCTGGATAAAGCACAGCCGGTCAGCATTGGATTCACACTCACTTCAGGACAACTAATCTCCACATCACAGTCAGATCAAAGAACTTGACACGGCCATCTTTTCTTTGAGTATTCCGGACAAGAAGTGCCGACTTTATTTCACAGCTCTATATATTATCAGCACACACGCAATAGAGTATTCTAAAGGCCAGCCGAGCTAACCTTACTCTGGCGCCCATTACTCACCGTTCCACCTATAGCCATACGTAAGCGCTGCTTATAACTTATCACATGACAGCCAACTCGGTCCCCCGATGCCAAGTAGCACGTCTGACGTAATGACACAAATTAGAAGTATAAGAGAATCCCAAAGCCAAAACGCTAATGAATCTAGGGGATTGACGTAGAAGGACAGACACGTCACGAGAGATTGTCAACAACAACAAACAGACGGGCTTGGGAGCTTCATAGGAGCGGCAGCTTATGTGGATTTGAGAAGGATAGGTTGGCGAGGCACTGGCACTATATCGCATTGGTGGCTGAGTTAATACATGGAATGGACGAGTCAATGTGTGGAGACAACGTCCATATAAGCCACGAATGAATATGGAGACAAATGCAGAAATTTGATATCAGAGAAACGTCGGAAAGGACACTTAGAAGAGAACGGATAGAGAGAAGGACGCCGTGTTGACGGGCAAGGGCACTGTCTAGAAATTTGAGTGGAGATGGCTTGGGACATGATGTTGGTTTCAATTGTAATTGTAATACTGTCCAGCCTGGACAGAACAGGCCCAGTAATTTATTCTTTGTTATTGCCGAATTATTTGCTACAAGCCTGTACGCTGCAGTAATAAACAGCGTCATAACTGCCAACGTCTAACGGAGTCGACTTATTTCTTCAGTTCGATTTAGGCTTCTGAAGCCTGCATTTTGACGACAGTTTATAGCGAGCTGTTTTCTTATCAAGTTTAATTGTTGAGTTATTACATACCCCGGGATGTCGTCTGGCACCCGAGCATCATGGATAACCGGCTGTATTTCCCAAGTCCCATTTTTGTCGCTCTAGCTCAACTTCTAAAAAGCCAAGGCCTGACCTTGTGAGACTCTCTCCCTAATTGTGTTTAATGCTGGTGTGGACTACTCCGTGTGCCTGTCTTCAACTGCCCCTGGCCGTCAACTGGTGGTTGTAATTAATTAAAATCCTAACGGTTACTTCTGCAGCGTTCATGCACGTATCAAAGGTTCTAAACGCGGCGTGCTGATGTCTTGATGTTTCTCTCCCCCAAGTCTAAGCCCAAAGTGTTATTGCTAACCGTCCGTTGTCAGATGATGCATAGACGGTGTGTTTACTCTTACTGTTTTCTGGTGCATGACATGTTTTTTGCATGCGCACTTAACTTATCATTTCTATGACATGACAGTGACCATTTGATTGATTTGTTTAAAAACAGTATTTCTGACAGTAAAGTGCTAAAGACGTGAAAATGCATCACAGCAAGTATACAAATATGATCAGAAGTACTTTGTTTTCTCACTTTGAAGAAGATTTGATCAGTGATATTTCTACAAATAAATATAGTTTATTATTAGACAAATCGAATGACATTTCGTTTCTGAAAGTGCTTGGTGTATGTGTTATATATTATAGCAACAGCAAAGACAAAGTAGTTTCTACATTTCTTGGACTAGTTCACTTGGAAGAGTGTGATGCAGAAAGTATAATTCAGGCACTGAAGAAACTTTTGGTCAGTAAACATTTAAACTTGAAGAATTTGGCTGCAATTGGAACCGATAATGCATCGGTAATGGTTGGTATCAACCATGGCGTTTATGCAAAATTGAAGGAAGATATCCCATCTTTAATCCTCATAAAATGTGCGTGTCATTCCTTGCAGCTAGCATTATCACATGCCTCATCAGAATGTTTACCAAGGAATTTGGAATTCCTTATTGCTGAAACACATAACTGGTTCTCCAAATCATCTGTCAGACAACAGCAATACAATAATTTATATAAAGCATTAAATGATAGTTCCTCACCACTGAAAATTCTGTCATATTGCAAAACTAGATGGTTATCAATTCAACCAGCTGTTGAAGTAATTGTGAACCAATGGTTGGAGTTGAAGACATACTTCGAAATAACAAGACAAAGTGAAAAGTGCTACACAGTTGAAATACTATATGGAATGTACAGTGATGAAAAAAAATTGGCATTCCTTCCCTTTTTACAACTCATTTTAAGTGAAGTGCAAACAGTTAATAAACTGTTTGAATCTCAAAATGTTGATAACGTTAAATTACTTGACGATCTCACTTTATTATTTCACTCAATTGGTAAAAGACTTATATTGCCAACTTCTAAAGCTGACTTGTTCACTTGCACTATAGAGAACTATTTGGCTCCAAAGCCATACCTGGGATACCAAATCGAATCAAAAATTGATGGTTTGAAAACAAATGGACTGTTAACAAAAAATGAAGTGAAAACTCAAGAAAGCGCTGTAAAGATTTTCTTGTCTCATTATTCAAGCAATTGAATCAGAGACTTCCTGAAAATTTAGATGTATTGAAAAATATTTCACTCTTTTATATTAAATTTGGTTGACTGGAGAAACAAAACACAAACTGAAGCCTTTTTGGGTGAAGTAAAACAATTTAAAGATGCTTCAGGTAAAAATCCATTCTGTGAGCTCTTTGAATGTGCGATGCCTGCCATGATACTACCCCATTCAAATGCTGATGTGGAAAAGGTTTTCAGTACTATGAATTATACAAAATGTAAACTAAGAAACAGGATTAAACTTGACCTCTTAAATGCTATCTTGACAATAAGATTTGGCCTGACGAGAGCAGAAAAATGCTGTTCAACTTATCAGCTCCCTGATCGTGTATTAAAAGACATTGTAACAGCTAAAGCATACCAGGGCCGAGGGGTTACAATACTTTCTCCGTAATCCCGTTTATCACGCAGAGTCTCGTAGCGGGCGAGAACTGGGAGCGGTTCTACCCCCGCTGGTGACTTGTGGGATAACTGAGCCGGCCGCTCAGAAAACAATGGCAAACTACTGAGCGTAATATTGCCAAGAAATCAACAGACAGCTGAAAGATGCTGCTGTTGACAGCGATGTCCTGTAAAGGATATGCGAATTAAAAAAAAAAAAAAAAGCATACCAGAGTCATTTTAAATCTGAAGCTTCAACTTCTTCATCCAAGCTAGATGCATCTTGTGAGACAGACATCAGTGAAAATGAGGACATGATTCTATAGGGCAGTGGTTCTCAACCGGTGGGGAATTCCCCCCCCCCCCCCCCCCAGGGGGGAATTTGAGGGTTTCCAGGGGGGGGGGGGAATGAAGACATTGTCAAATTGGCTTCAGGACCACACAAAACATGATCGGGATATTAAGCGTACTCGTGACGTTAAATCCCCCGATTATTTCAAGATCGCGTTAATACAAGAACCGATTACTTGATATTGTTTTCCCTCCATAATGTACGGTTCTTTTCCTTCTACCTAGCCTCTATGATTTAGGTTGCCGTATTTTACCAGAGATTTTATTTGCGGTAACTTACGTTTTTTTGTTATTGCTTCTCCGTTTTAATGAGGTTTAGAGTACTCATCATGTTAAATTTCCCGATTATTTCAAGATCGCATTAAAACAGAAACCGATTACCGAGATCCCTCCATTGTTTACGAATCTACACGTCTCAGCTTTTCAAATTATTATTTTTGCGGAGGTAAGGAGACTGTCTTTTTAAGACGTAAGTTGACTCGTGGATATATATATATATATATATATATATATATATATATATATATATATATATATATATATATATATATATATATATATATATATATATATATATATATATATATATTGCATATCCTATTTACAGGGCATTGCAGTCAACACCAGCATTTTACAGCTGCTGTTGATGTCTTGGCAAGTTTTATGTTCAGTGGTTTGCTATTGCTTTCTGAACGTCCGGCTCACATACTTTTCCATAAGAAACTGATGCAACGCGATCCGCTGGCGAATCTCGCGCAGCTGTGTTTCGTACCTGGGTATACGGGATTACGAACAGCGTCCTTAACTCCTTCATCAGGGAGACTGGCATATATATATATATATATATATATATATATATATATATATATATATATATATATATATATATATATATATATATATTTACCACCGTCTCCGTGGCCTAAAGGCTTGCCAGCGGTGACCGATTTAACAGCAGACCACATCGTGCTGGGGTTTTAGCGTGTTGGTATTGGAGCCGGTCGTTCAGAAATCAATGACAAACTACTGAACGTAAAACTTGCCCAGACATCAACAACAGCAGTAAAATGCTGGTGTTGACAGCGATGTACTGTAAATAGGATATGCAATATAATTGTGTGTGTGTGTGTGTGTGTGTGTGTGTGTGTACGTATATATGTGCGTGTGGGTGTGTATACACGTCTGTGGGTGTTTATGTGTGTTGATCTTGACTTTATCGTTTTATATTTATAGAATCTGAAGCCCATGATGAGTGTCAAGAAACGAAAGTATGACCTGTCTTATTTGAATTATGGATTCACAAATATCGTCATCAACGGAGAAGAACGACCTCAGTGTGTTATTTGTAGTAAAAGTTTGTCAAATGATTCTATGAAACCGACACAGTTGAGGAATCATTTGTTGAATGTTCATCCTCAATACAAGGACAAGGACAAAACCTATTTTGAACGTCTTGGGAATGCTGTCAAAAGGATGAGACTGGATTTAACAGGGGTATTCCAAGAAACAAACCAAAAGGTTACTGAAGCTTCCTATGTCGTAGCACTGGAGATAGCGAAGCAGAAAAAACCACATACAATCGGGGAATCTTTGATCAAACCTTGTTGTCTCAAGATGGTGGAAATTGTGTTGGGAAATGAATCAGAGAAAAAACTTGCAGCGGTTTCACTATCAAACGACACTGTTCAAAGGAGGATCAGCGATATGGCCAATGACATCAAGGATCAAGTTGTGCAAGAGATCAAGTCTGCAGCATTTGGGCTCTATTCAATTCAAATTGATGAATCGACTGATGTGGCATCGTGTTCTCAGTTGATAGTGTTTGCAAGGTATGTGCATTCAGGATCATTTAAAGAAGAACTTTTTTGTTCTCCTCTTGAAACAACTACCATGGCCTCTGATATTTTGGAAAAGGTTTCATCTTTCCTTGAATCAGAAAATCTTTTATGGGATAATATGTGTGGGTGCTGTACAGATGGAGCACCAGCTATGTTGGGGACCAAATCAGGATTTCAAGTTAGTGTGAAGAAACGTGCCCCAAAAGTGAAAGGCATTAATTGCATGATCCATCGTCAAGCACTGGCCTCCAAAACACTTCCAGCTCCTTTGGGGAAGGTTTTGGATCAAACCGTTCAGATAGTGAATTTTATCAAAGGAGGAGCTCTCAACTCACGGCTTTTTAAGCAGTTATGCGTTGACATGGATGCAGGCCACCATTTGCTTCTTTTCCACACAAATGTTCGATGGCTGTCAAGAGGAAATGTAACTGCGCGAGTATATGAGCTGAGAGACGAGCTCAAATTATTTTTTGAAGTTCAGGGTAAGATGGACTTTTTCGCCTGGCTGGATGATGAGGAATGGATCATGCGCCTTGCCTATTTAGTTGATATTTTTGAGCAGTTGAATAAACTCAATCTTCAGATGCAAGGAAGGAATACAAATATCATACAATTTGTGGATGCCTTGAGAGCTTTTATGAGCAAGCTGGAAAACTGGAAAAGAAAGGTCAATATGACAAATGTTGCAATGTTTGAGAAGCTGTCATCCGTTCTCGTTGTTGATGGTAAAGACCAAGTACTTCCACAATTTGCAAAAAATGAAATTGTGCAGCATTTGACAGCGCTAGAAAATGAATTTGAGCGATATTTTCCTGAACTTAGTGATGATGAGCTGGATTTGGTGCGAAACCCATTCAAATTATCAGTTGAAAAAGTTTCTGATGATTGTCAAGATGAATTTCTGGAGCTGAAAATGATTCGGGGGCAAGGGATGTGTTCAGTGAGAAACCAATCACGGAATTTTGGCCTTTAATGTGCGGTTCATACCCAAAAGTGGCAGAAAAAGCAATCCGTGCATTGCTTCCATTTGCGTCAACATATCTTTGTGAGTCAGGCTTTTCAGCTCTGCTAGAAATTAAAACGAAACGACGCAACAGATTAGATGTTGAAAACGATCTCCGTTGTGCCCTTTCAAGCACTCCTCCGCGTATTTCAGAATTGCTGCGGGAAAAACAATCACAGTGTTCTCATTGATTACAATTTTCATTTAAATTACGAATCTACAATATCCAGGTTTTGTAATGAGCGTTTTGTTTGATGAAGCACAATTTTCTGGCATCCTGGTGTCGTATATTAAGCTACAATTCTTTGACGTTTTAACTGTTTGTTTATTGTAGTATGATTAATGTGGTGTTTTAATAAAATATTGCTAATGTAAAAATGCTTCTATTTAAGTTTTAATATCCATCAGCATATTCATTTGCTATTAACTGTAGAAAGCTACACTATAAAATGTATCTTTACATGTGAAGATTATGTACAACTATGGAAAAAAAATTAATATTTTCACTATTATAGGCATGTTATTTTTAATGCACCTTTTGAAGCTGACAATTTTGGAAAGTTGGAAAGGGGGGGGGGGGGGGGGGGGGGGGGAAATGACGTTCTGAAAATATGGTGAAGGGGGGAACGGGCCAAAAAAGGTTGAGAACCACTGCTATAGGGTAAGTCGCATCAATTTTTTTTTAAAATGTTGCATATCCCTTACAGGACGTTGCAGTCGACATCAGCATTTTCAGCTGCTGTTGATGTACTATGAAAGATTACGCTCAGTAGTTTGCCATTGCTTTCTGATTTACCGGCGCACATACCCCCGAAAGTTACCAGCGCGGCTCGAGAATATACGCGGTTACGGCAAAAGCCGTAAAACCCTTCGCCAGGGAGCCGGCAGTCACATCAATACACATGTAATTTCTTACTTTCTCAGTCTGGATATTTTTCCTAGATACTTTCCAACGAAATCTAGATATTTATGGATGTTGTTTGGGCCGTTTCTAGATCTTTTTGGTCAAAAAACAAGTGGCAACCCTGGATAGCACCATTGTTACTGTTTTCTTGATACTCAATGAGAGTCCATTCTTTCCACTCTCTGTTATTGCAGTATCAAGAAATTGTTGTAGATCTTTTGCATTATCCGGCACCAATACTGTGTCATTTGCATAGAGTATATAATATATTGTGTATATTATCATGTCCGATTAACATTAATTATTAATGGCTTCGTTTTCTCTCTCATTGTTACATCGCTATAGACGGAGAAGAGTTCCGAAAAAAATGCACCCCTGTCGTACTCCTAGCTTTGTTTTATCATAATTGCCCACTTTATTTCCCATTTGAATTGCTGCTTCTTGGTTCCAGTTAATATTCTTTATTATTCTGAGATCTTTCCCATGAATGTTGATATCTTCCGTCATTTTAATCAATTCATCCTGTTTTACTTTACCAAATGTCTTGGTATAATCTATGAAGCTCAATTATATGTCTTTCTGTGTCTCTGTTGATCTTTCTATTAGTGTTTGTAATGCATATATTGCATTGTTTGTCCTTCCACAAATCCATATTCTTCACCGATTTCCATTTTTATTTTCTTTCTTGTTCTTCTCATTATAATGCTGAGTAGAAGCGTAGCGACATGGTTTATCATGCTAATTATATGAAAATTTCGGAAAATCTTTTCATTCAATTGCCGCTGATCTTTTTGGTATAGATATAACTACAGAATTCAGCATATCACTCAGTATATATCCACTGCTGTAAATATCATTCAATATTTTGGTTAATATATCTACTCCAAATTCTCCCAGTACTTCTAATTCTTCTATGGTGATTCCAGATGACCCATCTGTTTTTCCTTTCTTCATTTGTTTTACAGCATCAGCGGCTTCTTCTTTTAGAATAGGTGGACCTTCTACGTTCTAAGTGACTTTCTTCGGTTAATTCTTCCCTTTCTCCATCATAACTTTCTCTTATAAACTCATTCCACCTTTTCATTATAGCACCTTCCTCCGATAATATCTTTCCTGTTTTTGACTTTAAACACCCTGTATTTACTCTTATTTTTCTTCCCGTGGTTCACTGATTTGTCTGTACATATCAATTATATCTTTAATATAATTTAATTCAATTTTATTGCAATGCTCGTTAAAGCCAACTTTCATTTGCCTTGAAACATTTATCTCTTATTTAATAATTTATGTCTTTATTTATCTTATCATTACTCATGTTAGTAATTTTCTACTCCTGATTTTCTTTTGTTAACCAGCTTTAAGATTTCTTCAGTCAGCCAGTTTTTTCCTTAGCTTTTTGTCTTTTCTCTGGTAATATTTCTTTGTTTGTTTGATTGGATGGATACCTTAACATTTCCCACTGTTCATTTATACTCTATTTTAACTTTTGCGGTGTACATATTTTTCACAGTCACTCTGTATTATTCTTGAATTTCTTTCAAGACAGCTGAGTGGGCTCAATTAGACGAGACGTTGTTTCGTGTTTTAGATGAAGAACTAAAACACAAGTCCATTGAGGAGAAGGTGCTAAAATTTGGAGAGATAGTAGTATACCATCAATCGCTGATTCAGTTTGGTTGCAGCAAGAAGAAGGAACCGTGGCGAAGTGGTCAAGCCGTTTGACTCGGGCTCCGATGGTTGTGGGTTCGATTACAGGCAGCGCCCTTCGGTTCATGAGTGAATATTTTTGGAAACTCCTGGGGGGTCGTCGCTGGAGCTACGGAGTTCGTGCTTTGTGCAACGATTTCCGCGCTGTGGAAAGAGACTGAGGATAAAACCCGGTGCAATGAAGTCGACTTTTAAGCGACTTATTTTTTAGAAGAAGGAAGCAGCTAGCCCACAGAAGAGCAGGTGGCAAAAGCTGCTGGAGAGGTGAGAGCACAGAGGAAAGCCCCTCGAAAACGATGGAAAACAGCAGCCGGTCATGAAAAAGAGGGCTTGCATCAGGTGTGGCAACATCTGAAAGCCAGGCCCAATGCCATAAATCGAACGGAAAGGTTCTGCAGGAACAGGCGGAAAACCCGAAAGGAACGTGAGAGATTCTTCTGGGAACCATACAAGTTAGCACGGGACTTGTTCGAACAGCCACAATCCGGCATCCTCAAGGTCAGCAAAGAGGAGCTGGAGAACCACCTCGTAACTACGTACTCCGATGCCCAACGGGACGTCCCATTCAGAGAGATCGAAGGGCTCAAATGGCCGGATAAACCAACTGTGGATTTCATTGCCAAACCTCCGATGTGGCTGCGGTAGTCAAGAAAGCAAGAGGAAAATCGGCACTGGTGCTCAACGGTGTGCCTTATACAGTCTATAAGAGATGCCCGAATGTCCTTAAGAAGCTACACCGGATACTGAGATCCGCGTGGACACACAAACGCATCAGCACGGGGTGGAAGAAAGCCAACAGAATCTACATTCCCAAAGAGCAAAACTCAGCCGATATTGCCCAATCCAGACCGATGTCTTGAACGTCGAGGGGAAGGAAGATATTCTTCTCGGTCATGGCCAGCCGAATCACGAAGTACTTGATGAAGAACAAGTACGTTGAGACAGTGGTTCAAAAAGGGGGGATACCTGGTGTCCCCGGTTGTCTCGAACACGGCATCATGATCTTGGAAGCTATCCAGAGAGCGAAGACGAAGAAGGAGGAACTCCACGTGATGTGGTTGGATCTGGCCAACGCGTATGCTTATCACATGCCCGAGAACATTACGGAAATGCTTATGTAGCACTTCTCGGGCTTCTCTCTACGTTTCGCAACCAAAGCGTTCACGACCAGATGGATCGACCTGCAGGTTTCGTATTGCCGATACTATTTGTGATGGACACGCAGGTCATCCTGGATGCGGCATCCGGCTACGTACACGGTCTGAAACTCAGCGAGGGAAAGAACATTCCGCCCATGAAGGTCGGCATGGACGATACGACAATCCTGACACCGAAGGAGAGTGATGCCCGCAGCATCCTCTACAGACTGGACGATCTGATTCGCTGGTCCAGGATGAGCTTTAAGCCCAAGAAATCGAGAAGCCTGTCGATTGTGAAGGGTTGAGCGGCGGAAAGGTTGTTTATGGTTTCCGGACAAGCTCTCGGTCTTGGCCAGCCGAACCGCTGTCTCAACGTACTTGTTCTTCATCAAGTACTTCGTGATTCAGTGCTAGAGGAACCGGTAAAGAGTCTCGGTAGTGTGTACGATTCAACCCTGACGGACAGGAACGCGGTGGTAGAGATGCAAGAAGTGTTGGCGAACGGCTTGCGCACTATCGATAATACCAGGCTGATTGGCAAATTCAAAATCTGGTGCCGCCAATTCATGCTTATTCCGAAGCTTCTGTGGCCGCTGCTGATATATGATATAGGCACAACCACAGAGCAGGTGATGGAGGGGAAGATAAGCAGCTACATAAGGAATTGGCTTGGAGCACCAACATTCCTCACGACTGTCGCACTATATTGCAAGCAGAGTAAGTTCGTCCTCCCGTTCTGGTCCCTCATGGAAGAATTAAAAGTCGGAAAAGCCAGACTTGCGATGATGTTGCGCGAGTCTCCAGATGAAACGATCAGCACCTCAGTTCCCGCCCTGAGACCGGGAATGAAGTGGAATGTCATCACTGCAGTCGAGGATGACCAGGTAGCTCTCCAGCTGAAGGAGGTCATGGGGCACACCCAGTCGGACAAAAAGGGGTTCGACTACCATGACAGAGACCCGATGGCGACGACCAAGGAACGCAGAGACCTGGTGGTTAAAGAGATCCGAAAGGGAGAGAATGACGAAAGAGTCCGTGTGTTTGCCCAACAGGCGGAGCAGGGCCAGTGGATGTCATGGGAAGAGGTACTGGAGAGATCTCTTACCTGGAATGATATATGGCGGATGGCACCACTGCGCTTAAGTTTCGTCGTCTGATCCCTCTACGATGTCTTACCATAAGCTGCTAACTTGGTCAAGTGGGGTAAAGCCACCGACTCGTCCTGTCCCCTTTGGGAAAAAAGGTTCAGACAACAGAGCACGCATTGTCCGCGTGCAAAGTCGCACTAATGCAAGGCCGATTTATGTGGTGACACAGTAAAGTCCTTACTGGGTTGGCGGCCATAGCGGATGTAGCCAGAAGGCAGGCGAACGAGGGGGGGGGGGGCGTCGCCAGGCCGAGGCCGATAGATATTTACTTCGTCCAAGCCGGGCAGCAGCGCAGAGACAACGAAGGCAGAGCTGATGACTTGCCGCTTCCGATCATTTTCGATGATGCGAGGGACTGGGAACTGACTGTGGATCTAAAGAGCCGTGGCAAATACCCTGAGGTGATTCAAAAGTTTTGGCTTGCGACCTGACATCGTACTTAGCTCCTCTTCAGCCAAGCAACTAACGCCGATTGAGCTGACAGTCCCATAGGCTCCACAGACTCTCCTCTCTAAGGGAGGGGAGGCTTGAGAGTGGACTTGGTAACAGCGAAGGGATAAGCACAACATCAGGGACAACGAATTTGACCGAATGTCTCCACGCAGGGGAAAGACGCCCGGAGTCATGACCCGGATGGGACCGCCCCTAGAGAGTGTTAAGAGGATAGTTGTCCGAATAACTTGGGGAAGGGATACGCTTCTGACGATCAGAAGCCCCCTGCCGTGTTTGATCCACGGTTAAGTTTTTACTAAGCTATTTCATTGGGTGGCTCTTTTGCCCGAAAACATTGAGCCCTTAAAAAATATATTCTATCCACCTTGGACCAGTTGCACACTGATACCCAAGGTCTATTCAAAAAATGGTCTAGAATTAGAATGATAATGTTGGTTAATAAAACCTTTGTGTAATATTGCCATGATAATGATAGGAACGTTCCCTGTGTTATTAAAAAGATAATGACAGTGTGTATGTACATTTCGCATATATGTGAATTCGTATAATTAAACACAAGCCACAAACAATACGTTGCACGATTTGTTGCCTGACATATTTTGTCGCATCTCATCAGGTGCATACTGCAGAGTTTATATATCATGTGAAGTGAAAAATGAATAATACTTAAGCTGAAACAATTAAAACACATAGTCACATATATTGTTCGAACGTGGAACAGTTATTTCAGATCCCCGAGAGCTAATAGAATCTACCCTACAACCAGAAACCTAAGACGATTAACAAAAACCACATAGAAAATATTTAAGTGAAACTAACCATAGTGTATTAATATTTCAGCGTATATCACCAAGGAACTAAATCTCTACTGCCATTTGAAATTCACAAAATTCTTCATAGAAACACTTATGAGCGTGAAAACCAAGGAAAACGCCACTTGGACAAATGAGAAAGCTCGGAAAAGACTACAACCACAGTGCTTGACAATTTCGATAAATATGTGCATAATCTGTCCTCGACAGCTCAGCAAAATGCAAACTGAAGCTCTGGCTTATGGACTGAAGTTCTGCATACACATACACGTGTTAACCAGGTTGAGTCACAGGCTCAATTCGAAAAGCTGTTTGATCAGATCTCTTCTTCTTCTTCTTTCGTTCGCCTGAAATATGTCTATAACTGCAATGTTGTCTCTTGTATGAGTCTTACAGTTTTTTTTTAGTTCACTGAGCGGTCCATAGAGTTTATCTTCCACTGTTGTCTCTCTAGGCCAGAAGGTTCGCCTGGATATGTTGTAATTTGGGCAGTCCTGGAGTATGTGCTCTGCTGTCTGCGACGCCAAACCACATGTGCACATGGCTGAGTCACCAGTTTTACATTTTGTATACACGTGGTTGCGTAATCTATTGTGTCCTGTTCTGAGGCGCAGAATAATGACCTGTTCTGGTCTGTCCATAACGTGTGAGTCGTCTTGAGTAGGGTTTGGTGGCCTTCTGACTGATTTGATCATTCTTTTCTTTTGGTGGTATGTAATGGGCACATCAGGTTGTTCTTCTTTTGCTCCTTTCTTAGCCAATCGATCAGCTCTGTCGTTTCCGGGTACTCCATAGTGGGATGGTATCCACTGTATGGTGACCTTATGCTGACTGCTAAGTCCAGAAAGTAGTGTCTTTAGAACTGGCAACTTCCCAGACAGGAGCGCCTGTATTACTGATTTTGCATCTGTCAATATCACTACAGGATGTGTATGTCAAGGTCTCACTTAATTAATGAAGGGACGTAATACAGATTAAGAAGGAACACAGCCACAGGGGAGAGAATAGCAGCGACTCGAACATGCTCGAACATTCGAGAGCAATGAGTCAGACGTCCAACTACGCAGTACGCCCAGGCGGACCCCGCCAGAAGCGTGAAAGGGTGAAATCCACAAGATGCACGAAGGGGCAAGCACTCCGTGTCCACCCGACGAGAGTCGAGAGGGGAGATGGCCACTGGACATTGACGGGAGAGGGTCTAGCTTCGAGAGGGAGACACATAGATAGACTTAGCTTAGAGTATTTGAGTTATTAACGATAGACAGATGAATTGGCTGGCTCTGCACCCCCTGTAGATGGCCAGCCCATGGATCGTGCCGATGTCATTAACGCCCTTAAAGATATGGCGAGAACAGAGGATTTTGACGCCAGTGATTCCACATCGCTTTCCAGGATGAAAGACCTGGGAGTAAGAATCGGCACAGCCAGACGCGAGAGGTACATCGGGAAAACAAAGCGCCTCGTCAACCAACACAGAACTGGCACTATTAGCCACCGGACGCTGATGCATATGCTGGGGGGAGGATCTGAGCACCTATGGACATGTCCGGAGTGCAACGAAGATACCCCAACTGATAACTGATAACTGATAACTAACTGATAACTGACAGATGATGTTGTGTATAGTTCTTTGATGCTGTGTATAATGTGCATGTAATATTATAACCATTGCGCGAGACGATTATTCGCCAGATGACAGATCTTGTAATAAACTATGACGAAGATAATCGAACTTAGAGTTCTGGCGTATCTGTGATCGCACTACACTGCCTGTCTGGTATTTTGTAATTTCTCTGTTGCTATCTTGATTGTCTCAATTTTGGCATGATAGTTATGGCAGTACTTTCCTGTTGGAACTCTGGCCGTGTCCCTAGTATTATTTGGGTATTCTATGTACACTGCCACTCCTCCATTTCGAACAGCATTTTGTGCTGGCCCATCTGTGTAGACTCGGATCCAGAGGTCCTGTGGGTATTCGTCATCAAGGAAGCTTAGAGTGGCTGTTATGCGCTGTACACTGTTCTGTTCTTCCTTGTCAAATATTCCTCTCACTTTTGTCTTGATTTGTAGCGATAGTCTATGTTCATCTGTCCATGGGGTTTCGCTCTTGAATAGTTGTCAGGGGATACCAACTGTGGGAAGATCGGTGGTTTCTCTGCAGAGTCGTTTGACCTGGTGGATAAAACTACTTTTTTTTAAACCACCCCTTAGCTAAGTTTTCAAATCGGTTCTTCATAGGGTGGCCTGTCAAGCTGAGGAACTTTTCTGCTTTTATTAGTGTTTTTGTATCTGCGTTCTCTCAGTGCTTGCGTCCTCCCCATTTTCTCCATTGCTACCATAGGGGTTGATCTTATCCCTCCTGTGATGACTTTAAGAGCTTGATTTTGCACTTTGTCCAGCTCTTGTAGTGTGGTTTTTTTATGCTGAATACCACGCAGGTGACCCGTATTCCAGGTATGGTCGTAGGCTCTGTTGATAAACTTTGCTAAGTATTTTCCCACTGGCTCCCCATGTGGTTCCACTTAGCTTTCTCAGGATGGCTATTTCCCTTCTGGCTTTTGCTACTTTTTTTGATGGTTTTCTCCATGTCAGCCTGTCGTCGAATGTTACACCAAGGTATGTAGGTTCTTTATCTTCTCTTAAGGGTGTTCCATTTATCTGGATGATCCCTGCCTTTTGTTTCGGAGAGAGAGAGAGAGAGAGAGAGAGAGAGAGAGAGAGAGAGAGAGAGAGAGAGAGAGAGAGAGAGAGAGAGAGAGAGAGAGAGAGAGAGAGAGAGAGTAAATAGAGTGATGCTGCACTTGTCAGTGTTTATGCTGACACACCATCTCTCCGTCCATGCTACAAATGTATCTACAGATCTCGAAACTGACACCATTTTCTGCTGACTCTGTCTACATTAGTAGATATAGGACAGCAGTATCATATATCGTCATGCAATTAGAAATGCCCGTTAACTAAAGAGCCCGTCACCGCTCTGAAATCAAAACTAGCCAACAAACAACTGGTAATACTAAAATCGGACAACGGGAGTAGAGCAGTGGTTTTAGACACATCTGACAACAAAAAAGAAAATGAAAGACATTTTACCAAACTCATCCAAATTTAAGTTAGATCCGAAAGCTAGCAACCCAGGTGGCTTGGATGCAAAATTGAGGACATAAATCACCGTTAGTAAATTCATCATTGAGGCGATTGCGCAGCTACTCACGAACATAATGATGCCTTATCGTTCCTAGACATCATAATCCGACGTCGAGATGATAAGTCTACCGAAACAAAAGCGTGGAAGGGGCAATATATGAATTTCAATGGCTTTCTTCTTCTTCTTCAGCGTTCCGAGCCATTGAGGTTCTTTGCTGCAGATACAATCCGTCTCCATTCGTCTCTCTGGTGGACCTTCTCTAGCCAGTCGTTGATTCCAAGTGCCATACACTTTCAGAGCCGTACAGCACAACTGGTCTGATCAGTGTTTTGTATAGGCCTATTGTGATTTTGGTGTTACGATATAGCGCCTTTGATTTTAGTAGATGTTGTAGTGCATAGTATATCTTATTTCCAGAGGTGATTCTAGTTTGTATTTCTTCCCTTATGATGTTGGAGCAGTTGAAGATTGTACCCAGGTATTTGTATGTTTCCGTTCTTTTAATGGTCATATTATCTATTTGTATGGGCCAGAGTTTTTAGCCATTCCAATCTCTTGAAATTACCATATATTCTGTCTTATCTTGGTTGATAACCAGCCCCATCTGTTGGGCTTTTTCCTTTAAGTGAGTCAATATTTCCAATGTCTTTTGTTCACTTTGCCCTATAATATATATATCATCTGCATAACCAAGCAGCTTGGATGTTCCTCCAATATCACATTCCTCCTTCACCTTCCTTACAACTTTCTCTAGAGCCAGATTGAAGAGTAGCGGCGATAGTGCATCACCCTGTTTCAAGCCAGATGTTATTTGGAAAGTGTCTGATTTCCTGCCTTTATATGTTACTATATTATAAGTATCTTCCATGCATAGTCTGGTCATGTTGATTAACTTCCTTGGTATTCCAAATTCCTGCATAGCATTCCATAGACTATTCCTATGGACACTATCATAAGCCTTTTTAAAATCCACAAAAATGTTATGGGGATCTCTTTTATATTCCCAATTTTTCTCGGCTATTTGTCGTAAGATAAATATCTGATCTATTGATGATCTATTTTGTCTAAACCCCGCCTGGTAGTCACCTAATATGTCTTCTGAATATGGTTTTAGTCTATTTAGTAATACTGCGGATAGTATCTTATAGCTTGTGGACAGTAGTGATATTCCTCTATAATTTTCACATTGGAACTTGTCTCCTTTCTTAAAGATAGGTATCAATAATGACTCTTTCCAGTCATGGGGTAATTCTTCTGTCCTCCAGATTTTTATTATTAGTTCGTATAGCTTTAGATGTAATGCATGGCCATCTGCCTTTATAAATTCAGCAGCAATTCCATCAGCCCCAGTTGCCTTATTGTTTTTAAGTCGTGTGATTACATATGGGACTTCTTCAAATGCAGGTTCTTCAATTTTTGGTTCACACGTTAGAACCTCTTCCTGTGAGAAAGTGTTACTTGGAGCTTCACAATTTAGTAATTCAACAAAATATTCTTTCCATGTGTTGCACATTTCCTCATTGGTATTTATCATATTCCCATTTTTGTCTTTTAAACCATATGTGGTTGTGTTGGTGCCTTCGTTTCATTGACTTCAGTTCTTTAAAAATCTTTCTGGATTCGTTTTTCTGGTGATTAGTTTCCATATCTTTGATTATCTTATATATAAAAGGCGATCTCCGTCTGTCTGTCTGTCTGTATGTCCCTATGTCCTTTATGCGCTCGCGAACGGCCCATCCGATTGAGATGAAATTTTCTACACGTCTTCCTTTCATTCCAGCGCAGCCCACTGTAATATGTTTTTAGTGTGAAATCGGCTGCTTACCCAATATTATTTCATTTTTCATTTTTCATTATAATTTCATATATCTCAGGGGACTTAACTCTGTAAAAGTTATTTCAAGGGGCATAACTTTTCTGTATAACTTATAGTCATATTGTGGCATCGTTTTCAAAGATTTATAAACTCTTTGTCCATAGTTATGTACCGGCATATGAGTTATAATAAATAATGATACAATCTTTAACGCATTTTCAAAGTTTTCATAAAAATAATGCATAATGCATAACATTGTAACTCATCTTTTTTTGCTTAAAGAATGAATAAATAATAGTTACCTTATCTCTATCAAGTTTGAAGATTTTATATTTCTTTACACTGTCGCCAACTCTAAGAAGACAAGGAACAACTTCAGCCATTATTAAATCTACAGGCATATGCGTTATATTCCTCCTCCTCCTCTCCCCTCCTCCACCTCCTACCCTCTTCCTCTTCTCCTCCCCCTCCTCCCTCTCCCTCTTCCATCCTCCTCTTCTCTCTTTCTCCTCCTCCTCCCTCCTCCTCCCTCTTCCTCCTCCCAGCTCCTACTCCTCCTTTTTCTTCTTCTTCTGCTGCTGCTGCCGCTGCTCCATTTACCCAAGTTAATTGTTGGGGAAGATGTAAAGATCTTTCAAGTGCTCTTTCTAATGCTTTTTGTAAGTTGGTCTTCGTTTATCTAAGGTTGTTCTAACTGCAACCAATAAATGATTAGACAGACAGACAGACAGACAGACAGACAGACAGACAGACAGACAGACAGACAGACAGACAGACAGTCGGGAACGGGAACTTATATGACTACTTATATGAATTAAATGAGATGCTCCCCATCAGGGGCTGGGCGAAGCCGGGCCGGATCAGACAGACAGACAGACAGATAGACAGACAGACAGACAGATAGATAGTCGGGAACGGGAACGTGAGCTTATATGACTACTTATATGAATTAAATGAGATGCTCCACACCAGGAGCTGGGCGATGCCGGGCCGGGTCAGACAGACAGACAGACAGACAGACAGACAGACAGACAGACAGACAGACAGACAGATAGTCGGTAACGGGAACGGGAACTTATATGACTACTTATATGAATTAAATGAGATGCTCGCAACCAAGGACTGGGCGAAGCCGGGCCGGGTCAGCTAGTATTACTCATATATTCTCACTTCTGCTGTCGAACTATTTTTGTAGCCTCTTTACATTCATTTCTATATTGCTCTTCCTTTTGGATGTTGTTGATGTCATTTAACCATAAATGTCTGGCATTCTTTTTCCTAATGACTGCTTTTTCACATTTTTGATTGAACCATCTGTTCTTTCTATGCGTGGTTAACACACCGAGACATTCTTCTGCGGTAGATTGAATTGTATTCTTGATGTTCAACCGAGTTTGTTCAATGCTTTTTCCTCCAAAGGGGTTTGCAGAGTTTCAAGTTTACATTTTATTTCATCTGTAAATTTCTCTTTGACTGTAATTTCTTGTAGTTTTTCTCTGTTATATGTTGGGTATAATCTTTGTAATTTAGTATAGAAAGCTCTCTTAAGTTTTATTTTAAATTTTGCTCCAACGAGGAAGTGGTCGCTGTGGCACTCAGCTCCTCTATAACTTCTAACTTGTTGTATGTTTGATGCATTTCTGTTGTTAATTAAAATGTGATCTATCTGATTATAGGTTCTCTTGTCACATGATTTCCAAGTTTGTTTGTGTATATCCTTTCTTTGTAGTCTGGTACTGCTAATCTGCAGTCCTTTGGCTTCTGCCAGGTTGATGACTCTCCATCCATTATCATTTGAAGTTGTATACTTATTGATATTATGAAACGAAGGCACCAACACAACACATATGGTTTAAAAGACAAAAGTATTTGTATACTTGTGGCTTTCCATACCGGCCACTTTTTTTATGAGTTTGCTCTCTACCTATTTTTGCATTGAAGTCTCCCAGCACAATCAGGATGTCCTATTTGGGGGTTTCTTCTATGACATCTTCCAAATCATTATAAAAGTCTTCTTTAACGTCATCTTATTTCTCTTCAGTAGGTGCATGTACATTAATCATCGTTATATTTTTCCATTTACCTTTTATTCGTAATTTACTCATTCTGTCATTAACAGCTTTAAAGTTTAGAACGTTCCCCCATAACTCTTTTTTGATGACAAAACCTGTTCCTAATTCATGTTTATTTTAGGTGTTTCCTACATATATTACAATCATTCCATTTTGCTCTAAAGTACCATCTCCTGGCCATATTATTTCTTGAATTGCTGTTATATCCATTTGATATTCAACCAGCTCCCGGGTTAGTTCTTCAGCCGCTCCAGCTCGATATAGTGTCATTACATTCCATGTTCCAAATCTCAAGAGTCCTTTAACGTTCCGAGGTCGTTGTCCAAATAAGTCAGTCCGAATTCGAGGCTTCTGTATCTGTTTCGTGACAAAATAGTTTTTACAAAGGTGGGGATGTTAACCCCACGCTTCAACCCCCAACCTGGAGGACCAGGGTGTTTCTCTTTGTCTGTTCTCTACCCTTTGACCTGTCCGGCTTGGGAGGCCCTGCTGGTAGCTACGCTACCGCCGGCATAGCTCTCGGGGTCATTGAGAAACTCAAGTTCCCCCACCACGACAAGGTGGAAACACCATCGGGGGAGGTTCATTTTCAATAGGAGTGTCACTGAAAACACCGTGATTAACCAGTTGATGATAATACCGGCAATCTGATTAAACGAGATGGTTTCACAGCCACAACTATTTTAACTAACAGAAAAAACAAATCGGATGTCAAAAATCCCAGGACGGTCAAAAATAACAGCTGCAAATGTTTACTGGGAGGGAGTGAGTGAGATGAATCAATACGCCGCCCTTGACAGTTCACAAACAGGTCGGATTCAAGCGGAAGTGCTCGGCTCGGGAGAAAACAGTCCGTCTGTCATTTAGAATTTCCCGACATCAAACGAAATGGCGGTTTTGCTTGTCACCACCTGACAGAAAGTTGTGGGTTGGGTACTGGAAACATTGGGACACGTGCAGGACATAAACAACGTCACGTGAACAATTAAAGACTGTTTGAAAAACCATGATTGGGGGAGACAGTGTAGCTCAGACGGTTGATTTGGGCGGACGTGCTTTGGCACTGCAGTTCTGAGTGGAAATATGTCTACCGTGTGCGAATTAAGTTAATTTAATTTTACACGTGCCTGTCATGGCAAATGTAGATGTGATTTTATCGAACTGCGGTGTTGCCTAAGGTAGTTTATATAGTATAATTAGTCCTGATTAATTTAGGCAGTAGCATGGTTGAAACTAGCTAGAGTAGTGAAGTGATACCTAGCTCTGTTAGTTGAAAATAGAGTAGTGAAGTGTTGATAAGCTCTACTAGTTGAGAATTGAGTAATGGGGGATAATTGGGATCTTGCAGTGGGTGCTCCCTGGTGGGGGGGGGGGGGGGGTTCCGCACGCTGTTTGTTGTTTTTTTCTTCTTCTTGTTATGGCCTGATGAAAACCTATGTGTTCAGTTCATCTGTCCCTGACAGAGTTAGGTTCACTGTATTTTTCTGAGCGAGGCCAATGGCCCACGATCATCTAATAGAGATCAGTGACGGGGAGGCTATCACCAGTTGTGTTATATTTTACAGGTTCCCTCTGGTCGGGATGAAGAACACAGAACCATTGAAAAATCCGATCCCGGATAACTTTTTGGCGCAGGAAGATTGGCCAGCAACTTTCTCAATGAGCCTATGCTAGAAGAAGTTGATAAACATTGCTCGGTGGAGCTGAATGATATAAGTATCCTACATGAGTTCATACCATTCGTTAACACACCTGTAGTGATGGATGTTCAGTCCACGTATCAAGGAAATCATAACATCAAGACAATATCTAGAAAATAAAGAAATCTATTGGAAATTAGATACAATGACTGTTTAAGAGTGAAAACTATAGAACATTTCGCAAGAAGGAAAAATGTCATGTTCATAGGACAGTGTTCCAGGATTTTTTTCACTGCGCAGGAATTGTGAAGTCTGAGTTTCTATAAACTATTAGGAACAGTTTTGTTAGGAACAGAAATAGTATCGTTCACGGATTATAGATTTGAAGGGCAATCAGATCTCATGGTCATCAGAGCTCCTGGAGGAGGTCATGTCTACAGGGAAGGACTCGGCATTTGGTGAGGTCCATTGTGCTGATTCTTGTGATGTAGTGTAGTCCTTGCTATGATGAGTGGACTCTGATCATGAACTTTGTGGTCTGACCTATACATTTACATTAGAATACACGACCCACATTTTCTTCGCATACACGTCTCATATACGTTACACTTTTCTTTTAATAAATTAATCTTTATTAATTTTTAGAAGCAAGAGTTGTTGAATATGTTGCGTTGGGGAAGTATGAGAGGGGGCATAGTACGAAAGTGAGAGAGAGATAGGAATAGGTGTCCATGGGCTGATGGAGTGTGTTGGACGGAAGCTGGTGGATTCTCCAGGATATTGATAGGAAAAAAAAATTATAATGTGGGTGTTGACTCCCACCACTCCAGGGACGACACTTTAAAGGAAGACACGCCATTATTGGGTGCTCGTAAACGGGATCTTTGGACAGCGGGATCTCTCGTAAACGTGATCTTTGGACAGCGAGATCTCTCGTAAACGTGATTCTTGGACAGCGGGATCTCTCATAAATGTGATCTTTGGACAGCGGAATCTCTCGTACACGGTGGACAGCGAGATCTCTTGCAAGCGGAATCCTTTGACAGTGGGATCTTCTGACAACGGGGTCTTTTGACATGGGATCCTTAGTTATAGGACTGAGATATCATATTGGAGAATCCAGCTAGAGTGAATGTGGATAGGGGTTAAGACACATATCTTACCTGTTCACACTTCACACGTCTGCATAGGTCTGTGGTCCTGATTCTACTCTTGTCACTGAGTGAATGTGCTGGGTGTGGTAAAGATATAGATTTATATTACTTGTTCATATATCTGTATATTAGTTTGCAGTTAAATTGTACTCAACCTGCTAGCTTACCTCTCTGTAAAATTGTCACTCCTAAACCAACCACGTTAGAACTAAGGGCAAAGGGGGAAGAAATGGGATTGTCGGGTTCTGCACTAACAGATTACATACAGGAAGAGGAGAGAGAGTATCGTCAAGCAGAAAAAGAAGATCGAAAGGCTGAGTTGGAATTGAGGAAGATGGAGCTAGAAACTACGAGGATAGAAGCTGAGCAAGCAACTAGAAGGATGGAACTTGAAGCTGATGCAGGCAGCTAAGAAACTGGAATTGGAAGCTGAGCAGGCAGCTAGGAAACTTGAAGTTGAGGAAGCGGCTAGGAAACGGGAAGCGGAGCAGGAGGCTCAGAAAAGGGAGCACGAGTACCGGATGAGGGAACTCGAGTTGAAGAGGCAATCTAATGGAGAAACTGTGGGAGCAGTTGGAGGTTCCTCCATCCCAGGCTCAACCCCAGCAGGTGGACATGGTTACCATGCTATGAAGTTTCCTCTAGCGGTCTACGAGGAGGACAAAGAGAAGATTGACCAGTACCTTCAACGCTTCGAGGCCATGTCTGTTGCTATGGGTCTGGAGCGTAACCAATGGAATCTCAAGCTATCCCAGGGATTACGCGGGACCGGCTACGAGGTTTATTCTCGCCTGCCACCAGGACATGAGAACAATTATGACCAATTGAAGACGGCTCTGCTGAAACGATTCGAGGTTACGTCACATACCTGAAAAATTTCGAGCAGCGAAACGAGAACCGGGGGAGTTGTTTGCCGCCTACAGTTTGCGTCTAAAATCCTATTTCCATAAGTGGATGGATTTGGCTGGGTTCGCACATGACTATGAGAGTCTGGAAGAGCTCATGGTGGTCGACCAGCTGAAGAAACAAATGTCAAAACCTCTCAGGACGTTCCTGGGAGAACAAGGAGCGGAACGTATTGACCTCGTGACAAAATTAGCAGAACGGTTCGTCGAGGTACATGGGGAGGCAGGGGAAAACCTTTCCACCAACACCAAAAGTCAGGAGAAATATGACAAGAAGAAAGCCAAAAACTCAGGAACCAAAAAGGGGGAACCTTATGTGCAAAAATCAGAGGATAGTTCAGAGAAGAAGAAGGAGGGAAGCAAGAGCACTTCAAGCTCTACACCAAAATGACCGTGGTCGGAGAAGTGGTGTTCAATTTGTAAGTCACCCTCTCACAATACGAGGGATTGCAAATCGAAGGTTAGAGCCCTCACTTCGCAGCATGTCAAGTGACTTCCAAGGAGATTGTCACGGAAAATGCCAAGGTCAACTAGGAAGCTCGCCACCAGGAGAGCTCACTCAAATCCGGCACTAGAAAATCTAGGACAGGGAAATGGTGCAACCACTGCAGGTCGAATACACACAATGATATTGACTGCAGGGGAAAGTCAGGAGACTCTCAATTCGTCGTGTGCCCCGGGAAACCTAAGGTGGAGCCCACCGAACAGGTCGAGGCCGAGGAAGAGGCTCCAGACCAAGAAAAACCACCTGTAGTGGAATTGGTAGAGGTTAACGGTCGTCAAGTGGAGTGTTTGTACGACACAGGACTGGACGGGGAGGCCGTGATTTCTGCGGATCTGGTACAAACAGAACAATTCACAGGTGAGACCATGGAGATACAGCCTGCACAGAAGAGTGCTGTGGCCATGAAGTTGCCCATTGCTAATGTGGAGATTCGGTCAAGGTATGTCATCGGCACAATCAAGGCCGCTGTATTGACCGATCCCATCTTTTCCAGTAATCCTTGGTTGCCGGTATGTCTTTCTGGGAATGCCCAGGGAGCCAATCCATATGGGAGCAATACAGACTCGCTCTCAGACGAGAACGGAAGAGGCAGAAGCAATTGTGACTAACCCACTGCCGGGGGAGCTACGAACTGCCCAGAGTGAGGATGCTACTTTACGTCCTTGCTACAAAAAGCTGTAGAGAAGTGCTGATCCACCAGGACGGGGGCAGTACTACATGAAGAATAGGATACTCTACAGGAGAGCCGGAAGGGGAGACAACCTATACGGTCAGTTGGTCGTCCCGAAAGCTCACCAGTCCCAGATTCTTCATATGGGGCATACCATTTCCTTTAGTGGACACATGGGTATTGCCGCCACCATGCAGCGAATTTCCTGCCACTACTATTGGCCGGGAATGACCGATGATGTGCGTCGGTATGTGAAGTCATGCCCTGAGTGCCAGAGGGTGGCACCGAAACACTGGACAGCACCGGTGGTGTTGGGTGAGATGCCCATCATGAACTCTCCTTTCGAGAGGGTAGCCATCGATATCGTGGGTCCACTTCCCAGGACTAGGAAGAGGAACATGTATATACTCACAATGGTGGATTGCTGTACAATGTGGGGTGAGGCCATACCGTTGACCACGATTGACTCGAAACGAGTGGCGGACGCACTGATGGAGGCCTTTACCAGATTAGGCTTCCCTGATCAAATTCTGACGGACAATGGGTCCCAGTTTTGTGGAAAACTCATGGAGGAGGTATTTAGGGTGTTCCATTCTAACCACATAATACCAGCCCTTACCACCCTCAAGCCAATGGACAAGTAGAGCGTTTTAACGGCACGTTGATGACAATGCTCAGGAAACTGGCACAGGAAAAACCTGATTGGTGGGATGAATATATCCCAGCAGCACTCTTTGCCTATCGGGAGGTTCCTCATGGCTCAACAGGACTACCACCCGCTACGTTGCTGTTTGGTCGTCCAATCAAAGGACCGTTGGAAGCCATGTTGAGGAGTTTGACTGAAGAGGGGACGTCAGAAGAAGTGATCTCTTCCTATAAATACGTGGAGGAACTGAAAGAAAAACTCCACAAGGGATGGACTCTGGCGAATCAAAACTTGAAAAAGGCCAGAAAAAGACATGCGGCTTACTACAACCGTAGGTCTAAAGAAAGATCTCTAGAGGTGGGAGACAAAGTCTTGTTGCTACTCCCAACGGGAAACAACAAACTGGAGATAGGTTGGTAAGGACCATTTCCCGTGGAAAGGGTGATATCCAGAACCAACTATCAGATCCGGATCCGGGGAAAGTCGAAGATTTTTCCACATCAATCTCTTGCAGAAATACGAAGAGAGACCGGGAGACAAGGCAGCGCACCTCATGGCAATGGCAGTTGCAGTAGAGACGGAAGTGGGAACCAACGAGGGCAGGGAATATCCCTTGGTACACCAGGAAACCTATAAGGGATGTGCAAGTGAACCCTGATCTGACCTCCCAGGAGAGGGAAAAGATAACCCAGGTTCTCAAGTCTCATAAGGAGATACTGACTGATAAACCAGGACGAACAAGGTTGGTTGAGTTCGAGATGACTTTGACCACACAGGAGCCGGTTCGCCAGAAGGTTTACCCAGTGCCATTCTCTAAAGAAAAGGCCCTGGAGGAGGAAATACAGAAACTGTTGGAGGATGACGTGATTGCGCCATCCACATCCCCATACAATGCAGGGGTAGTTTTGTTACGGAAACCTAGTGGAGAGCACCGGTTGTGTATAGACTACCGACTTCTGAACAGTCATACACAATTTCAGATGGAACCTTTGCCGAATCCAACGCAGTTATTCGCTAGGCTCCATAAGGCTAGGTACTTTTCAAAGGTAGATCTGAGTCGGGGGTACTATCAGATACCAGTCAAACCGGAGATTCGACCACTGTTGGCTTTCAGTACACCCAGTGGACACTACGAATTCAAGGTCATGCCCTTTGGACTCAGCAATGCACCCAGTGTGTTTATACGCATGATGAGGACTTTACTAGATCCTTTACAGGATCCAGCCATCATCTCATTCATGGATGATATTCTGATTTCCAGTGACAGCTTGGATGACCACTTGCAATCCTTGGAGAGAGTGTTTCATAGACTCAAGGAAGCAGGGCTTACCGCTCGTCCAACCAAGTGCATGATTGGTTACCAGACTCTGGAATTTCTAGGTCACACCATCACTCCAGGACACATTGTCCCAGAAGAGAAGAACCTGGAGAAAATCAGAAATGCCCCAAGGCCAAAAACGAAGAAGGATGTGCGATCTTTTCTCTCGTTGTGTGGGTTCTACCACAAATTTATCCCACATTTCACTGAACTGGGAGCTCCATTGACGGAAACCTTGAAAAAGGGATTCCCTGACCAAATCATTTGGACACCAGAATGTGAGACTGCCTATAGCCAGTTAAAGGAGGCCTTGGTCAGCAAACCTGTATTACAGCTCCCTGACCTTTCCAAACCATTTGTGTTGAGAACGGATGCGAGTGCGATTGGGATTGGGGCAGCCTTGTTACAGGAAGGAAAAGACGATGCTTCGGTTTTGAAACCTATAGCATACGCAAGTAAGAAACTTCTCCAGGCTGAGAGGAATTATTCAACCGTCGCGAGAGAATGCTTGTCTCTTGTATGGGCAGTGCAAAAATTCCAGCCCTATTTGTATGGAGTTAAGTTTCGAGTCCAGTCGGATCATCAGCCCCTGATGTTCCTGGCTACTTCTCAGAAGCTCAATGCCCGTTTGATGCGGTGGTCGTTGTTACTTCAACCTTACAATTTCACAGTGGAGTATATTCCTGGGAAGGAAAATGTTGGAGCGGACTTCTTGTCAAGACACCCAGCTCCTGAAGAAGAGGAATGAATCATCTGGATTAAACTCACGGTGGAGAAGAGTGAGATGGACTACTCTCTTAAGAGGGGGCCTATGTCACGGAAAACACCGTGATTAACCAGTTGATGATAATACCGGCAATCTGATTAAACGAGATGGTTTCACAGCCACAACTATTTTAACTAACAGAAAAAACAAATCGGATATCAAAAATCCCAGGACGGTCAAAAGTAACAGCTGCAAATGTTTACTGGGAGGGAGTGAGTGAGATGATTCAATACGACGCCCTTGACAGTTCACAAACAGGTCGGATTCAAGCGGAAGTGCTCGGCTCGGGAGAAAACAGTCCGTCTGTCATTTAGAATTTCCCGACATCAAACGAAATGGGCGGTTTTGCTTTTCACCACCTGACAGAAAGTTGTGGGTTGGGTATTGGAAACATTGGGACACCTGCAGGACATAAACAACGTCACGTGAACAATTAAAGACTGTTTGAAAAACCATGATTGGGGGAGACAGTGTAGCTCAAACGGTTGATTTGGGCGGACGTGCTTTGGCACTGCAGTTCTGAGTGGAAATATGTCTACCGTGTGCGAATTAAGTTAATTTAATTTTACACGTGCCTGTCATGGCAAATGTAGATGTGATTTTATCGAACTGCGGTGTTGCCTAAGGTAGTTTATATAGTATAATTAGTCCTGATTAATTTAGGCAGTAGCATGGTTGAAACTAGCTAGAGTAGTGAAGTGATACTTAGCTCTGTTAGTTGAAAATAGAGTAGTGAAGTGTTGATAAGCTCTACTAGTTGAGAATTGAGTAATGGGGAATAATTGGGATCTTCCAGTGGGTGCTCCCTGGTGGGGTGGGGGGGGGGGGGGGTTTCCGCACGCTGTTTTTTTTTCCTTCTTGTTATGGCCTGATGAAAACCTATGTGTTCAGTTCATCTGTCCCTGGCAGAGTTAGGTTCACTGTATTTTTCTGAGCGAGGCCAATGGTCCCACGATCATCTAATAGAGATCAGTGACGGGGAGGCTATCACCAGCAGTTGTGTTATATTTTACAGGTTCCCTCTGGTCGGGATGAAGAACACAGAACCATTGATAAATCCGATCCCGGATAACTTTTTGGCGCAGGAAGCTTGGCCAGCAACTTTCTCAATGAGCCTATGCTAGAAGAAGTTGATAAACATTGCTCGGTGGAGCTGAATGATGTAAGTATCCTACATGAGTTCATACCATTCGTTAACACACCTGTAGTGATGGATGTTCAGTCCACGTATCAAGGAAATCATAACATCAAGACAATATCTAGAAAATACAGAAATCTATTGGAAATTTGATACAATGACTGTTTAAGAGTGAAAACTATAGAACATTTCGCAAGAAGGAAAAATGTCATGTTCATAGGACAGTGTTCCAGGATTTTTTTCACTGCGCAGGAATTGTGAAGTCTGAGTTTCTATAAACTATTAGGAACAGTTATGTTAGGAACAGAAATAGTATCGTTCACGGATTATAGATTTGAAGGGCAATCAGATCTCATGGTCATCAGAGCTCCTGGAGGAGGTCATGTCTACAGGGAAGGACTCGGCATTTGGTGAGGTCCATTGTGCTGATTCTTGTGATGTCGTATAGTCCTTGCTATGATGAGTGGACTCTGATGATGAACTTTGTGGTCTGTCCTATACATTTACATTAGAATACACGACCCACATTTCCTTCACATACACGTCTCATATACGTTACACTTTTCTTTTAATAAATTAATCTTTATTAATTTTTAGAAGCAAGAGTTGTTGAATATGTTGCGTTGGGGAAGTATGAGAGGGGGCATAGTACGAAAGTTAGAGAGAGATAGGAATAGGTGTCCATGGGCTGATGGAGTGTGTTGGACGGAAGCTGGTGGATTCTCCAGGATATTGATAGGGAAAAAACAATTATAATGTGGGTGTTGACTCCCACCACTCCAGGGACGACACTTTAAAGGAAGACACGACAAGGAGTCACAAATAGAATTACTGGGTTCAGAATCCTGCGGGTGTTGGCACGGGGAATACATGAACTTGACGTTACGCTGCGTGGGCGTTACTGATATTATGGAATTGTGGAACAAAGAACTAATTTGAAACAAGGGGAATAATTTCCCCTTTTCTCTTGCCAAGCGGTGATTCCTCATGACAACGATCTTGACACACATCCTTTGGGATGGGCCCACTCCGCCATCCCGCCTGTGATCAAACGCCAGATGTTTCTCTATTCTTAGCTTGTTGACAAAAGAGGCCTAGTGGCGTTTATCATGCTGGAGTTTATGTTTGGACAATGGAGAGGCCAGTGATTATTAATGGTGAATCTCTCTTCCCGCCTTGGAAAGGCATTCTCCTCCTCCTGCCTTGAGGACTATGACCCTCCTGTTGTCATTCATCATCATTTATGAATATACCCCATCTTTATCCAAACAAGACCTTTTCAGCTCAATGAAGAAACCACTGCGCCCTGTAGACAACATGTGCCAACCACTATATTCATACCCATAGAAACAAGTTAAAAAGAAAAGACAACAATCACCAACCTACAAAAACAAGAAAGGAGACACAGATAGAGAGAGCGAGAGAGAGAGAGAGAGAGAGAGAGAGAGAGAGAGAGAGAGAGAGAGAGAGAGAGAGAGAGAGAGAGGGGGGGATGAAGGTGAAGTGAATATGACTCAAGGATGGGTCACTTGGACCTGGCCCCCATCTATATCATCACCTCAACATCTGATGCAGTCCCTCACTCTCTATATTGACATATTGACACAATATGTCTTCTCTCACTTCTACCTTATAGAGGAGAATAATTTACGTTATTTCAAGGTTCTAGCGTCGAGAATATCTAGTTAGTTAGTTAGTCGACAGATCATCCTCGTTGCACATCGGACCATTCAGTCCATAAGTGCTCGGATCCCCTCCTCAGCAAATCCCGCAGCGTGTAGCGGCCAACGACGCCAGTCGAGAATATCTGGCGGACATAAGTACAGTTGATACAATTTCACCGTCTTGGCAGTGCTCCTCTTTCCCGTATAAAGGTATAAGTAACCTCTCATCATATATTGCTGATTTCTTGGCAAGATTACGCTCAGTAGTTTGCCATTGCTTTCTGAGCTTAGTTAGTTAGTTAGTCGACATATCATCCTCATTGCACATCGAACCATTCAGTCCATAAGTGCTTGGATCCCCTCCTCAGCAAATCCCGAAGCATGTAGCGGCTAACGACACCAGTTCTGTGTTGGTTTATCAATCTTCTTTGGCTTCCTGCGTAGTGTTCTTGTTTGGCCACCCCTCTTTTAATTTGCTGTTTTCGCAGTCTGGCCATGGTTGTAGATTCACAGTCATCACTTGGTTCTCGCAAAAGTCTTACTTCTCGTAGAGCATTCAGAATGTCAGCCTGGTCCATGGCGCGTCCGCCCTCCACAGTAGCCTCACCTGCGAGCTTGTCAGCCCGCTCATTCCCTTGTACTCCCGCATGCCCTGGCACGAAGATGAAACTAATCTTTGCCAGCCGAGACCGCTCCAGAGACAGCAACCATTCTCTTCGGATCTCCCCCATCTTTATCCTCTGGAGCATGATCATTAAGTCACTAAGGAAACATGCCCTAGTGAATGTCTGTGTCTCGAGCCATGTTATTGCTTTACTTACTGCCATGACTTCCATAGCCAGGCTACTTGTGGTCTCAGCAAAAGCACCAGAGTCCTCCTTCACAATTCTCCCTCCGACCTGAGCCGTAAAGGCACATGAGCTTCTCACATGTCGGACGACCGACCCATCTGTGTAAATGACAGCATCACCGTCTAGCGAATTCTCGAAAATCAACGCTTGTACTTCCGCCTCCACAAGCTGCCGGGTTTTCTTGTCTGCATTTTCTGTCTAGTTGGATGCAAACTGAAAAGGATGTGCAGAAATCTGTTGGCACTTGTACCCACTCCTCGCCAGGTTCTAAGCTTTCTGAGCGGCCGACTCAATACCCCGTAAGCTACCAACGCGATTCCAACCACTGCTGAATCTCACCGTCGTCACGTTACTTACGAGAGTATACGAGATTACGGAGAAAAGTTGCTAACCTCTAGGCCAGGAAGCCGGCATATATATATATATATATATATATATATATATATATATATATATATATATATATATATATATATATATATATATATATATATATATATATATATATATATATATATATATATTCTTCTTCTTCTTCAGCGTTCCGAGCCATTGAGGTTCTTTGCTGCAGATACAATCCGTCTCCATTCGTCTCTCTGGTTGACCTCTTGCCAGTCGTTGATTCCAAGTGGTTGTAGGTCTGTATATATATTATCTCTCCACCGTCTTCTTGGTCTACCTCGGGGTCTACGGTAATTTATTTCCTGAGTGTAAGCCAGTTTGTTTTCCCTATTATCTTCCATTCTTTCTATATGCCCGAGCCATTGTAGTCTATTAGCCTTCATGATACCAGTGATTAGCGGGGACTTAAACAGATCATAAATGTCTTTGTTACTTCTTCTTTTCCACTCTCCACTTTGTGTATCCCTAATGGGTCCAAAGATGCGTCTTAAAACTTTGTTCTCAAAGGTTTGTAGCAAGGCTTCGTCTCCTTTCGTTGTACTCCAGGTTTCAGAGCCATACAGCACAACTGGTCTGATCAGTGTTTTGTATATTGTGATCTTGGTGTTACGAGATAGCGCCTTTGATTTTAGTAGATGTTGTAGTGCATAGTATATCTTATTTCCAGAATTGATTCTAGTTTGTATTTCTTCCCTTATGATGTTGGAGCAGTTGAAGATTGTACCCAGGTATTTGTATGTTTCCGTTCTTTTAATGGTCATATTATCTATTTGTATGTGGCCAGAATTTTTAGCCATTCCTTCTCTTGAAATTACCATATATTCTGTCTTATCTTGGTTGATAACCAGCCCCATCTGTTGGGCTTTTTCCTTTAAGTGAGTCAATATTTCCAATGTCTTTTGTTCATTTTCCCCTATAATATCTATATCATCTGCATAAACAAGCAGCTTGGATGTTCCTCCAATATCACATTCCTCCTTTACCTTCCTTACAACTTTCTCTAGAGCCAGATTGAAGAGTAGCGGCGATAGTGCATCACCTTGTTTCAAGCCAGATGTTATTTGGAAAGTGTCTGATTTCCTGCCTTTATATGTTACTATATTATAAGTATCTTCTATGCATAGTCTGGTCATGTTAATTAACTTCCTTGGTATTCCAAATTCCCGCTTAGCATTCCATAGACTATTCCTATGGACACTATCATAAGCCTTTTTAAAATCCACAAAAATGTTATGGAGATCTCTTTTATATTCCCAATTTTTCTCGGCTATTTGTCGTAAGATAAATATCTGATCTATTGTTGATCTGTTTTGTCTAAAACCCGCCTGGTAGTCACCTAATATGTCTTCTGAATATGGTTTTAGTCTATTTAGTAATACTGCGGATAGTATCTTATAGCTTATGGACAGTAGTGATATTCCTCTATAATTTTCACACTGGAACTTGTCTCCTTTCTTAAAGATAGGTATCAATAATGACTCTTTCCAGTCATGGGGTAATTCTTCAGTCCTCCAGATTTTTATTATTAGTTCGTATAGCTTTAGATGTAATGCATGGCCACCGCCTTTATAAATTCAGCAGCAATTCCATCAGCCCCAGTTGCCGTATTGTTTTTAAGTCGTGTGATTACATATAGGATTTCTTCAAATGCAGGTTCTTCAATTAGTGATTCACACGTTAGAACCTCTTCCTGTGGGAAAGTGTTACTTGGAGCTTCACAATTTAGTAATTCAACAAAGTATTCTTTCCATGTGTTGCACATTTCCTCATTGGTATTTATCATATTCCCATTTTTGTCTTTTAAACCATATGTGTTGTGTTGGTGCCCTCGTTTCATTGACTTCAGTTCTTTAAAAAAACTTCTGGATTCGTTTTTCTGGTGATTAGTTTCCATATCTTTGATTATATTACTCATATATTCTCGCTTCTGCTGTCGAACTATTTTTGTAGCCTCTTTACATTCAATTCTATATTGCTCTTCCTTTTGGATGTTGTTGATGTCATTTAGCCATAACTGTCTGGCATTCTTTTTCTTAATGACTGCTTCTTCACATTTTGGGTTGAACCATCTGTTCTTTCTGTTCTTTATATATATATATATAAACTCCTCATTAATTCTCCCTACATGAATACACATATAAAGAAACATAGTCTTCTCTGAGTATAGAGACAAAGAAAGTACAAGAGATTTCCAGAAAGTGTCATCTATAAAAACTACAGATGATATTATAAGAACAGTATCATGATAGTTCCTGGGACAACATTACACATGAGACTCTGTGTGATTAGAGGAAGTGAAGTTCATCTATCATATGTCGTATGAACAAAACCAGAATAAAATTCATTCACTATCTCCCTAAGTCGAAAGCATAATCACGTATTCTCTTCTTAAGATTTCTCTATAACTTCGTAAAGACATTTACTATAACTTCTGATGCACTAGTTCTTAAGGTAACTATAGTTTTCATCTTAGGAAAAGACATCATGAACTTAACGAAAACAACATCACGACAACCGCAGCCGAATGGCCAACACGTCCTGCCTCATTAATTCATCTTTAGTGACTGCATATCAACATACAACTTCTGGCGCCACTCTGCTGAGTTCACCTTATTAACAGTTATAAAAGAAAGACAATAATTGAATATCAAGAACACAGTAACAAGTAAGTTATATCAAAGAAAAATGTGACACCAAAATGTGAAATGGAAAATTCTTAATAATTTGAAATACCTAGGGGCATTTATAGCACCAGACAGGGGATTCACAACAGAGATTAGGAGCAGAATAGGGCAAGCGAAAGCTGCATTTCATAAAATGAAAAGTATTTTATACAACAAGTCACTATCATTAAATGTAAGAAAGAGAGATGAGAGAGAATGATAGAAAGATGAAAGATAAATGCTATATTGACCCTGTTTTGCTCTATGGCAGTGAATCATGGAATGTAAATGAACAAATTAGGAAGAACTTGGAGGCAACAGAGATGTGGTTCCTAAGACAAATGTTGCGAATTCCTTGGACTGACAGAGTAACTAACGACGATTGCCTTAAAGAGGCTAATGAAACTGGAACATTATATACAACAATAAGAAAGAGACAAACAGCTTTCTTTGGTCGTGTAATGAGAAGAGAGGCATTGGAGAGCATCGTGACGACTAGAAAGATCGAGGCGAAGAGAAGCAGAGGCCGACTACGAGAAATTATGCTGGATAGATTGAGACGCACCTAGAACACCTACTTTGGGTCAAGGACGGAAGAGAGGGTGGGGAAAGCGGGGTAGAGTGTTGGGTAGGTCTAATGCCGTAAAAGTGTTCTTTGGTGGGTACAATATTTTTTAAAAAAAAGAGGAAGAAAGAAGAAGAGGGGAAAGAGAGAAGAAGGAGAATGAGGGAGATAGTGAATAAAGAGAAAAATAAAGGGAGAGAAAAAGGAGGAAAAAAGATAACTTATTGGAGACTGTTCATTGTCTCATGTCGTGGCCAGACGCCTTCCTCACCGTTACAATATGAAGACAGAAGGAGAGAGATAAAGGTGGGTTCTTTCCTGGTGTGGAGACTGTTACTAATGATGTAACGCCCTAAACTTTATATTGTGGTATAAGGTCAGGTCAACAAGTATACAGACTACAAACTACATTAGCCACAAGCTAATCTACAGAACCTTAGTCTAACAAATCAAGTAAAAGACAACACAAATTCGAATTTGTTTCCTCTTGAGTAACAATCACCAGCACATCGGATAAAATTCTTTACGTGTCAATAACATCATACAAATGAATATTAAAGAAATGCAAAATATAACCGACTATTAAAGAGATATAAGATACAACCATCGACCACTGTCTAATGGCCGCCAACTAATTTAACCAGAAAGACGGCTATCCTTCCTGAAATCTACAAACAACAAGACCTCTGGTTGCCATAGAAAATTCATAACCTAACAATAATTACAGTTAAATCCATCATCATCATCATCATCGTCGTCGCTATCATCATCATGCACCTGCCGATACGTACTACCGGTTATGATCACCCTCCCACGCGATCACCGTGGTCTTATAATCCTTTAATATGTAAATGAATACTCTTCACCCATAGATCGTACCCCCAGACATTGAGACATGCTAAGCGTCAAATGTATTCCTCCTTCTCCGGTTCTATAGCCTCACCTACAATGCTTAAGTTTGACGGATGAATAAAATTTGGTGGAACTGCGGTAAAGCTGTGAAAGTGTAAAAAATATAAAATGACACAAAGTGGTGCAGCTTTACATAACAGAGTTACGACACATACACAACGTTGCGGCGGTTAGCCTTCATCAGCAAACAAACACATTCACAAACACAACATACAGTCAAGGAGAACTCCTGTGACTACATTAGAAGGTGATGACAGGACGAGAGGAACAAATGCATGGAAAAATAGAAGCAATGAAGAGAAAATGAGAATTGAAAAAAATGTTAATTGAAAAGAATGTTAGTTGAAGAAAATGTGTAATAGAAAAACTGTTAATAGAGATAAAAACTGCATACTCACCTCACGTAAGGATCTGTAAATGACTACGAAAATCTCGGGTGTAGTTATATACGGTGCTGGATGTTACGGTTCAGTGAGCACATAGAAAGAATGGGGCGGGGTAGGAGGCGTGTAAAATTGAAGATAGTATTGACCAAGACCCCATTGTGTTATTTAAGGTCTGGGTGGACTGGTGTGCATGAACACACGTACATACATAGACACACTTCAACAGACAAAATGCTAGTGTATGTGGACATATGCACAGTATATGCAAGAAGAGAGAGAGAGAGAGAGAGAGAGAGAGAGAGAGAGAGAGAGAGAGAGAGAGAGAGGAGAGCGAGAGAGAGAGAGAGGAGAGCGAGAGAGAGGAGAGCGAGAG
Organism: Cepaea nemoralis; assembly: GCA_014155875.1. Taxonomy (NCBI): domain Eukaryota; kingdom Metazoa; phylum Mollusca; class Gastropoda; order Stylommatophora; family Helicidae; genus Cepaea; species Cepaea nemoralis. Next base: position 36,806 of record JACEFZ010016703.1, read on the forward strand.
AGAGAGACAGACAGAGAGAGACAGAGAGAGACAGAGAGAGGAAAAGTGCCTGCGACATACCACATGGGGCATACTGTACCCTACGAAATAGTCAGTATGGTTGCTTGTCATACAACGAGCTTCAGGAGCCCCTCGCCCAGTGCTCGAGTTGTTGGGGCTGTGTAAGATCCAACTACTGGCAATGCACGTGAAGAAGGTATGCACAGAGAAGCCAGATGTAAGGGGAGAGAGAGAGGGAAAGGGAGAGAGAGAGTGAGAGAGAGAGCGAAAAGGAGGGGGAGACGGGGAGAGAGATAGGAAGAGAGAGAGGGGGAGAGAGGGAGAAAGAGAGGGGGAGAGAGAGAGGGAGAGGGGAGGGAGAGCGAGAGAGAGGGAGAGAGAGATAGAGAGAAAGGGAGAGAAAGAGGGGGAGAGGAAGAGAGAGAGGGAGAGAGAGAGGGAGAGAGAGAGGGAGAGAGAGCGAGAGAGAGGGAGTGAGAGAGGAGGAGAGAGAGCGAGAGAGGGGAGAGCAAGAGAGAGAGAGGGAGAGAGCGAGAGGGTGAAAGAGAGAGAGGGAGAGAGCGAGAGAGAGAGAGAAATTTGGTTAATCTTTTCACATTTGGTTAACACATTTTCTTACTTGGCCAAGATTTTTTCCCTTTGGTTAACAAAGTTTCCTACTTTTCATAAGTTTGGGTAAAGTTGACCAAATTTTTCATGCTTGGTTAACACATTTTCCTACTTTTCATGTGTTTGACTGAGATGTTTATAAGTTTGGTTTGACATTCGGCTAACTTTTTCACATTTGGTTAACAAATGTTCCTACTTTTCATAAGTTTGACTGAGACTTTTTATAATTTTGGTTTGAAATTCGTCTAACCTTTTCACATTTGGTTAACACATTTTCTTACTTGACCAAGATTTTTGCCATTTTGTTAACAAAGTTTCCTACTTTTCATAAGTTCGGGTGAAATGTGGTCAAACTTTTAACATCTGGACAACAAAATTTCCCACTTTTCACAAGTTTGGGTGACAGTTGGCCAAACTTTTCACGTTTGGTTAACAAATTTTCCTACTTTTCATATGTTTGACTGAGATTGTTTATAAGTTTGGTTTGAAATTCGGCTAACCTTTTCACATGTGGTTAACAAACTGTCTTACTTGACCAAGATTTTTGCCATTTGGTTAACAAGTTTTCCTACTTTTCATAAATTTGATTGAAATGTGGCCAAATATTTTTTCCCTTTTGGGTAACAGATTTTCTTACGTTTTGCAAAGTTTCCTACTTTTCATAATTTTGATTGAGCTATTTCAGACTATGGTCGACAGTTTTTTCTACTTTGGTTAACCCGTTTCCTTAGTTTTGTTGAAATATTTCTTGAATTTGTCACCAATATGTATCATTCTCTCATCACATGACAACTATGTACACCGTAAACACTAGCAAAAATTCAACAACCAAGACGTAATTATAATATATGCCTGTTTATTTTACAGTATTTCAAGTACATTTTACAGTATTTCAGTACATTTTTCAATAATAAAAAATGTATAATGTCATTATACGAAATAGATGATGTGATATGAGGTGGTATACATAGTATCATCACACCGTTTTATTTTCACATACTAAGCTATATACATTGTCTGTTGTTTCTGGATTTCTACACGCCATTGTCTGAGTAGGTTGGTTTTTTATGCTGGTAGCCTGGTATGTACATGTCACTTAGCATGTAATCATAAAACTGGTCTCCTGCTTGGTGGGTTGATATCTGAGTCTTGTAGATACCCGAGGCATCAATCATCTGAGTGTCGGGCACATGATGTCTTCGGACAGTCTGGGGTTTTCGATGTACCACCCGTATTTCACCATTATTCTAGGTCTGATCTCTTCCGAACTCGAAAATGTAACGTCAGCACTGAAGTCCCGGTAGTGAATGCGACCTTTGTGCCCGTATCAGTGGTGAGAAGTATTTCCACCGTGTCAAAGGAGTAATGATTCAGAGGTATGTAGTGAGGTTTGTCGTAGGCGCGAAACACTGAGGTCGATCGCTGCTTCATGCTAGGAACCGTCCTTAGTAGTGGGACCATGACGTCTCCAACTGGTCTTGCCGCAATGAGATCGCAGTATACGTAGGCATTTCGCAGGTCGTTATTCAGGTCTATCGACCCTTCACCTTCAATTATATCTAGTATCTCTTGTAACTTCTCACTAAATGTAATAGTGGCCCCGGGTTCGAGTATTTTCACGATGACATTCTTTGATGCATTGTCGAAATTGAATAGAACACAGAGTTAATCGCCCACCTTCCGATCTTTCATTAGGCGATTCAGTGCAGCTATAAACGCGTCTGGTGAACTGTACAGGCCTGAGGGACACACCTTTCTTATCACTCTACCATTGGGTGGGATGTATCTTAGCCATACTTCATTCTCTAACACATTACAGTAGTAGTTGGGAATTGAATTTCGGCCAGACCCACTTCAAAATATTGGCTCACCTCTATAGTCTGCGGTAACGTGACGAAATAGTGACCTGGTGAGTTCTTGGGAAATATGTTCGGCGAAGCATTCGGTAGAAGCTCATATTATAGGGTTTGGTAGCATGTAACCCAGACAGCTGCTTAGAAGAGCGATCCACAACTTGCCCTCGACCGCATCGACGCTGGCTCGAGACAGATTAAATAGTGATATGCCAATGACTGTGTATATAACGACCAGTTGACAGAAGAGGACAATCTCTAGTCGCGGTACTCGCCGACCACACATGCACCAGAACGAATTTTACCGGTTTTAGCTAGTTATCATGTAGTCGCTAGCTTGACTGCCATATGTAAAAGAATTCAGCCGTTCAGAAAGACAACGACAACCTTGCCCACGAAGCATGAATGTTGGGGTTGACTTGATGCCCTGTAAAGGCAATGCATTAAAGCTTGACTGTCATCTGTAAAAGAAATTCAGCCTTTCAAAAAGACAACAGCAATCTTACCCAGTAAACACGACACTCCACGTAGGGGTAACTTCAACGTGCTGTAATAGCTAGCGCACACGGGCGCGCGCACGCATACGCATACACTCGACAGTACACACATGCATGTACACACGCCTATATGTACACATACACATACAGATGTCATGATGGCACACGGGCACCAATCAATGTTGGGGCTGTCTGCAACGTCCTGTAAATGCGTTGCATAAACAATGTTGGGTCTGACTGCGACGTCGTGTAATAGATAGACAGCTAGCTGTTGATACACCCTCTTCACACGCACATGACATGGTTGTCGTTCATTCAAAATGAGAATCGCAAACTTGCCCAGCACACATGAAACGCTGTAGAATGTTGAGGTTGACTGTGATGTCCTGTAATTGATAGCACACACGCGCGAGCGCATGCAGACACGCATGTATATACACACACACGCGCTAGCGCACACGACATGACTGTCGTTCGTACATAATGACAATTGCAAAACTTGCCCCAGGAAGTCAGACACTCCGTAGAATACTGAGGTTGACTGCGATGTCCTGTAATTGGTAGTGTGCACACACACATACATAGGCTCGGCCGTACACCCACGCACGCACACACACCTACATGCGCACACACACACACACACACACACACACACACACACACACACACACGGTTGTCATGATGGTACAAGGGCAATCAAACAATGTTGGGGTTGACTGCAGCGTCCTGTAAATGCATTGCATTACAGCTTGACTACCAGCTGTAATAGGTAGACGCATAGTACGAGGCAATCATTTTTCGTGAGATGACACGGCGAATCATGATGCATACGAGCAACCAAACAATATTGGGGTTGACTGCGACGTCCTGTAATAGATAGCACACACACACACACACGCATGTACATACACACGCACGTATACACGGATGTCATGATGGCACACACACAAACAATCACTGTTGGGGTTGTCTGCAACGGCCTGTCAATGCATTGCATAAACAATATTGGGGTTGACTGCGACGTTCTGTAATAGATAGACACCTAACTGTTGATACACCCTCTTCACAAACACTTCGTATAGGTATATTTGAGCTTAGCTTATTTTTTCCTACCCAAATCACACACAGCCCCGGCTGTGTCACTGTGTTAATTATGTTAACGGTCAACCAGAACGCCTCAATGGGTGTGTTTATCTCAGGTTGTTGTCAGCCCGCTTTAGTGTGCGTGTTTATCTACCGGTTATCAGTACCTGTTGGCCCTTGGCTATTGTAGTCTCGGTCGGCTCGTGGTCGGTGAAGTGTTACTAGTTGCTTGCGCGCGCAGGTAAACGGTAATTCAGGGGGAGGTTAGCGTGCAAAGGGGAAATAATTCTGGTTGAGTCAAGAGCCACGAATAGTCTCCCTTGACGTACTTTTATAATTAAGGGGGTATAACTTTGGTGTTTATCAATATTACATATTTTTATAATTATCTCGGAAAGTTATGGTTTAAATTAATGGAGACCTGTAGTTTTTTTTATTGACGTAACTACTCGTCGCTAATCATACACGAAATTTTGGTGTTTAATTAAGATTTTAGGCTTAATTTTTAATAAAATTATATAGTTGTCTAGTATATTTTTAACCAGATTTTCACCAAGCGCTTAATGTTCATACATGGGCAAGGAAACCTGCCGAATTAACTAGCATACTGAGCCGTGTAAAAGTTTATCAAATCAACACACAAGAAAAATAACACACAAGAAATTAATACACAAGACATAAATCCAAGATAAATTAGTTTTAAAGCCAAAAACTGTCTACTTGACCAAGATTTTTGCCATTTGGTTAAACAAGTTTTCCTACTTTCATAAATTGATTGAAATGTGGCCAATATTTTTTCCCTTTTGGGTAACAGATTTTCTTACGTTTTGCAAAGTTTCCTACTTTTCATAATTTGATTGAGCTATTTCAGACTATGGTGGACAGTTTTTTCTACTTTGGTTAACCCGTTTCCTTAGTTTTGTTGAAATATTTCTTAAATTTGTCACCAATATGTATCATTCTCTCATCACATGACAACTATGTACACCGTAAACACTAGCAAAAATTCAACAACCAAGACGTAATTATAATATATGCCTGTTTATTTTACAGTATTTGCAAGTACATTTTACAGTATTTCAGTACATTTTTCAATAATAAAAAATGTTATAATGTCATTATACGAAATAGATGATGTGATATGAGGTGGTATACATAGTATCATCACACCGTTTTATTTTCACATACTAAGCTATATAACATTGTCTGTTGTTTCTGGATTTCTACACGCCATTTGTCTGAGTAGGTTGGTTTTTTATGCTGGTAGCCTGGTATGTACATGTCACTTAGCATGTAATCATAAAACTGGTCTCCTGCTTGGTGGGTTGATATCTGAGTCTTGTAGATACCCGAGGCATCAATCATCTGAGTGTCGGGCACATGATGTCTTCGGACAGTCTGGGGTTTTCGATGTACCACCCGTATTTCACCATTATTCTAGGTCTGATCTCTTCCGAACTCGAAAATGTAACGTCAGCACTGAAGTCCCGGTAGTGAATGCGACCTTTGTGCCCGTATCAGTGGTGAGAAGTATTTCCACCGTGTCAAAGGAGTAATGATTCAGAGGTATGTAGTGAGGTTTGTCGTAGGCGCGAAACACTGAGGTCGATCGCTGCTTCATGCTAGGAACCGTCCTTAGTAGTGGGACCATGACGTCTCCAACTGGTCTTGCCGCAATGAGATCGCAGTATACGTAGGCATTTCGCAGGTCGTTATTCAGGTCTATCGACCCTTCACCTTCAATTATATCTAGTATCTCTTGTAACTTCTCACTAAATGTAATAGTGGCCCCGGTTCGAGTATTTTCACGGATGACATTCTTTGATGCATTGTCGAAATTGAATAGAACACAGAGTTAATCGTTCCCACCTCCGATCTTTCATTAGGCGATTCAGTGCAGCTATAAACGCGTCTGGTGAACTGTACAGGCCTGAGGGACACACCTTTCTTTATCACTCTACCATTGGGTGGGATGTATCTTAGCCATACTTCATTCTCTAACACATTACAGTAGTAGTTGGGAATTGAATTTCGGCCAGACCCACTTTCAAATATTGGACTCAGTTCACCTCTATAGTCTGCGGTAACGTGACGAAATAGTGACCTGGTGAGTTCTTGGGAAATATGTTCGGCGAAGCAATTCGGTAGAAGCTCATATTATAGGGTTGGTAGCATGTAACCCAGACAGCTGCTTAGAAGAGCGATCCACAACTTGCCCTCGACCGCATCGACGCTGGCTCGAGACAGATTAAATAGTGATATGCCAATGACTGTGTATATAACGACAGTTGACAGAAGAGGACAATCTCTAGTCGCGGTACTCGCCGACCACACATGCACCAGAACGAATTTTAACGGTTTTAGCTAGTTATCATGTAGTCGCTAGCTTGACTGCCATAGTGTAAAAGAATTCAGCCGTTCCGAAAGACAAACGACAACCTTGCCCACGAAGCATGAATGTTGGGGTTGACTGATGCCCTGTAAAGGCAATGCATTAAAGCTTGACTGTCATCTGTAAAAGAAATTCAGCCTTTCAAAAAGACAACAGCAATCTTACCCAGTAAACACGACACTCCACGTAGGGGTAACTTCAACGTGCTGTAATAGCTAGCGCTACACGGGCGCGCGCACGCATACGCATACACTCGACAGTACACACATGCATGTACACACGCCTATATGTAACACAGACACATACAGATGTCATGATGGCACACGGGCACCAATCAATGTTGGGGCTGTCTGCAACGTCCTGTAAATGCGTTGCATAAACAATGTTGGGTCTGACTGCGACGGTCGTGTAATAGATAGACAGCTAGCTGTTGATACACCCTCTTCACACGCACATGACATGGTTGGCGTTCATTCAAAATGAGAATCGCAAACTTGCCCAGCACACATGAAACGCTGTAGAATGTTGAGGTTGACTGTGATGTCCTGTAATTGATAGCACACACGCGCGAGCGCATGCAGACACGCATGTATATACACACACACGCGCTAGCGCACACGACATGACTGTCGTTCGTACATAATGACAATTGCAAAACTTGCCCCAGGAAGTCAGACACTCCGTAGAATACTGAGGTTGACTGCGATGTCCTGTAATTGGTAGTGTGCACACACACATACATAGGCTCGGCCGTACACCCACGCACGCACACACACCTACATGCGCACACACACACACACACACACACACACACACACACACACACACGGTTGTCATGATGGTACAAGGGCAATCAAACAATGTTGGGGTTGACTGCAGCGTCCTGTAAATGCATTGCATTACAGCTTGACTACCAGCTGTAATAGGTAGACGCATAGTACTGAGCAATCATTTGTCTTGAAGATGACACGGCGAATCATGATGCATACGAGCAACCAAACAATATTGGGGTTGACTGCTGACGTCCTGTAATAGATAGCACACACACACACACACACACATGCATGTACATACACACGCACGCTATACACGGATGTCATTATGGACACACGTGCAACCAATCACTGTTGGGGTTGTCTGCAACGGCCTGTCAATGCATTGCATAAACAATGTTGGGGTTGACTGCGAAGTTCTGTAATAGATAGACACCTAGCTGTTGATACACCCTCTTCACACATACTTCATATAGGTATATTTGAGCATTAGCTTATTTTTCCTACCCAAAGTCACACACAGCCCCGGCTGTGTCACTGTGGTAATTATGTTAACGGTCAACCAGAACGCCTCAGTGGGTGTGTTTATCTCAGGTTAGATCAACTCGAGCTGGCCAGCGCTGTTCAGCCCGATTAGTGTGCGTGTTTATCTACGGTTATCAGTACCGTTGGCCCTTGGCTATTGTAGTCTCGGTCGGCTCGTGGTCGGTGAAGTGTTACTAGTTGCTTGCGCGCGCAGGTAAACGGTAATTCAGGGGGAGGTTAGCGTGCAAAGGGGAAATAATTCTGGTTGAGTCAAGAGCCACGAATAGTCTCCCTTGACGTACTTTTATAATTAAGGGGGTATAACTTTGGTGTTTATCAATATTACATATTTTATAATTATCTCGGAAAGTTATGGTTTAAATTAATGGAGACCTGTAGTTTTTTTATTGACGTAACTACTCGTCGCTAATCATACACGAAATTTTGGTGTTTAATTAAGATTTTAGGCTTAATTTTTAATAAAATTATATAGTTGTCTAGTATATTTTTAACCAGATTTTCACCAAGCGCTTAATGTTCATACATGGGCAAGGAAACCTGCCGAATTAACTAGCATACTGAGCCGTGTAAAAGTTTATCAAATCAACACACAAGAAAATAACACACAAGAAATTAATACACAAGACATAAATCCAAGGAATGAAGACTCTGACGGTTTTCAAGTCGTCAGCAAACCAAAGAAGAGAACATGGGCTAACAGAAGACCGCAGTCAAAACACAGCGACGACACAGAAACAGATGATTTATCACTGCCAAAGAAAGAAAAAGTCAAAAACACTATAGGCAAGACAAAAGAAACTGAACAAGAACAACAAGAGGAGACACAAGTACAAGACGAAGACGACACATACAGCATACCAGACACTCTTTTCGTAGACACAGACACAAGTGATAAGAACGAGGAACAAGACGATCCTCCCACACAAACCCTTGACGCTACAGACCTGCTCGCCTAAATGTACTCAACAAGGATAATAATTTTGCGTGTGATTCTATACACTTATTATATCTCATTCATTTGATTTTATTTAAATTATAATGACTAGTGATTTAGTTATTATTACTTTAAACATTTGTGGTATACGTACAAAATTACAACATATTATCACACTAATAAACAAACACAAACCAGATTTTCTACTACTACAAGAAACAAATATATGTTCAAAAACATTCGCACAACATATCACCACACAGCTAGGCCTCAGACATTCATGCTTTAGTTTAGGCACACACAAAATTGGGTCAGGAACAGCTATTCTGCAGACATCAGACAGGTGGGACATAATTAAAACACACACGGATAACCATGGACGAATCTCCATAATACAGGTAGAAAACACTATACAAGCATACACCATAGTGAACATACATGCACCACCAAATTACAATCACCAACCAAACTTTTACCAAGAATTAGACACCTTACTTATACAAACATACAGAGGGCAAAATATTATCCTTGCAGGGGATTTCAATTTTGTACTCTCAGATTTGGATATCGTAGGGGCAGGCAAAGCAGGAATCAAGACACAATTAAGGAGAAATGACAGAAGTGGAATACATCAACTGGATATACTAAAGAATACCCTAGACACACACAATCTAATAGACGCTTTCCGATACAGACACCCTAATAACATTGCAACAACACACAAAAATAGGGCTTACAATAGATCAGCCAGATTAGATAGAGTATACTCACCTTCAACACACCAAATAATACACACAAAACATCTACAAGAGACATTACAATACACAGATCACAAAGCAGTACTAACACATATCACTACAGACACTACAAACACAAGGCCATCAAAAGAACATCACATTGGAAGTTCAATAACTCCTTACTCCAACATACAGGTTATGTACAACATGTGACACAACTTATTCTAACATACACTAATAGTACACCCACGGACAACATAACACAAATTTGGGATTTACTAAAGAATACAATACGTTATAGAACACAACAGTTAGCATCCATCATACATAAAGACAGACTACAACAAGAACATATCATACAGACAGCAATACAACTCACAAAACAGACTGACAGGAATGCATCACACCTAAACACACTAGAATCACAATTAGAACAACACCAGCAACACACACTCCGCGGTGCACTCCTTCGAACTAAACTTACTAACATATCAGAAGAAAGTCCCAATAGACAGCACCTTGCATTAGAGCAAAACATTCAACGCAACAGACAAATAGGAGCAATAACAGACATGCAAGGAAACACACAAACAGAGACAGTACATATACTAGAAACATTCCAACAGTACTACACTGGCCTATATAAAGCAGAACCCGCCAACACACAAACACAAAATAGATTCCTAAAATACACAAAAAAATTGTCAGACACAGATAAAGACACACTAGACACAGAGCTTACATTAGCCGACATAACACATGCACTCAATCAAATGCAAAAAGACAAAACACCAGGACCAGATGGACTCACAGTAGAATTCTACCAACACTTCTTTCCTATCCTAGGCAATTTCCTTCTAAAAGTCTACCAAGAAGCTTTTCATAAACAAGAACTCCCAAACACTTGCAACATGTCATATATAACACTCATACCTAAAGACAACACAGACAAAACACAGCTGAAAAACTATAGACCCATCTCCTTATTAAACACAGACTACAAAATTCTAGCAAAATCACTTGCAAACAAAATTAAAAATTTCATGCCATCACTCATCCACCCAGACCAACAGTGCAGTATTCAACACAGAAATATACACCAACATACACACTTCATTAGGGATTTCATTACATACACCCACCAGAAAGACTGTCAATCCTCTCTCTTATCTTTAGACCAGGAGAAGGCCTTTGACAGAATCTCACACTCATACTTACACAAAACACTAGCACACTGCAACATAGGACAGTACTATAGACAGTGGATAGAAATATTGTATAAAAATCCTGAAAGTAAGGTACTGGTGAATCATTCACTCACTGGCAGTTTCAAAATCAATAGATCTGTCAGACAAGGGTGTCCACTATCACCAGTCCTATATGTACTCACACTAGAACCACTCTTAGAAGCAATTAGACAGGACACTAACATTAAAGGTACATTTATACAAGGGTCTGGAGAGCGGAAATTAATTGCTTATGCAGATGACACCGTTTTCTTCCCTACAACCAACACTTCCATAACGAACATACTTCACACCTTCAGACAGTTTGGTGAAGGAAGTGGGGCCAAAATAAACATACAGAAGTCTAAAATAATGGGTCTGGGGAAGTGGAAGAATAAAGCAGATTTCCCCCCGGATCTAACAGTCACAGATAACATGAAGATTTATGGGATCACTTTTCCATCCAATCCCAGAAAAACACACACAGGAACATGGCAATCACTGACAAAACAAATTATAGACACACTACATAGGTTCAAATACAAGACATCAACAATTTTTATACGAAGCACTATTGTTAACACCTTCATCTTTCCTAAAATACTATATTTAGCCACAGTGTTAGACCCACCAAAACAAACAATCACAGACATAAACAAACACATCAGGAAATTCATCTTTAAAAACACAATCCACAGTATTAAGCACAGGACTTTAATACAAGAGAAGACTAGAGGGGGAATCCAATTACAGGACCTTAACACAAAAATACAAGCATTAAGAATCAACCACATAGGACGCATCATCAATCATCCAGATCAACACTCGCTAGCATTATACTATATTGCAATTAGATTACACAGAATTAAGAAAATAGACAAAACAACACCGCACTATTACGGCACACTACCGCACTTCTACAGAACATGTATGCAAGCAATTCAAGGTAATGAACACTTAATACAACAGACAACCAAGCAGATATACACATATTTAGTACAACAACAAGCCCCACCACTACACCTGAGAATCAAAAGAGGATACAAATATCACATGAAAGACTACAGTTGCACCTTCACTAATTTACACAACAAACATATCACATCAAAATCCAAAGAAATAACATACAGGCTAATTTATAATATGACCCCGACAACTGAGAGGGCCGCACAAACATTCAAGCAAATAGCCCCATGCAAATTATGTAGACAAAATATCCAGGAAACAGAGGATCATCTCTTCTATGAATGCCCAGCAATCACAGCCACTAAGATTGCACTGCAACAATTAATAGAAACACACACAAACAAGAAAACTGACGCTTATAAGGCCATTTTTTTAAATACAATACCCACATCGACAAAAGACAAACACACTAAACTTCTTGTTGCACTGGCGGAGTATAGAAACGTAATATGGTCGAGTAGAAACTCGGCCACACACAATCACCAAACAATACAACCACACACACTAGCAAAGATTTTTCAACAAAAAATCGCCCAGCTATTCGCAGATTAATAAACAAGAGCCACTCCCATCAAATTTCACACTACATAACATACATGTTCAAACACACTCTCACAGTATATTTCTATACTCCGCATGTGTACCACTAAGCCCAATCATTGAGGAACAAAGCGCCAAATAACTGAATAAATGTCTTTTCTTTGTTACTGAGTCCTGTAGCCCAATCTAGACAGAACAATGGGACGGTGGCCTTTGTGAGTCAGTGGTCTTGTCGACCGAAGTTTGACCTCGGTCTGAACAGCTCTCTCTCTCTCTCTCTCTCTCTCTCTCTCTCTCTCTCTCTCTCTCTCTCTATATATATATATATATATAATATATATATATATATATATATATATATATATCGCTCTCTCTCTTTCTCCCCCCCCCCACCCCAAACATGAATGACTATACGCTGTATTCGCAATGTAAAAGCCTGTTTTTGTACATAATGAATGGGATATTTATGTATACGCTGAATTCGCAATGGACAACTTAACAAATTCCAATCTGTTTACGCGCGCTCTCTCTTTATCCCTCCCCCTCCTCTCCCCCTCCCCAACTCCCTCTCTCTCCCTCCCTCCGTGTTGACCGCGTTCCTGGTATCAACCCACCCCACCACAAGCAAATCCTGGGCACTTGCGATTAAGTCGAGGGCTGTCATTCAGCAATAATATTGAATCCACTTACAGGAAGTAAGCTTGCATGAGACTGCCTGCAGTGTAAAACGTGGGGCGGCTTTTGCCGTTTCGACCTTGACACCAACATTTCCTTTAATGTATATATCTTCGGTGTGGAAGAGAACGCGTGCTGTGTGTGGAAGGTTTTATAAGCGTGTGAGAAAGATGGGTTTAGAATGAACGAGCGGAAGGAATCATCACCACACCATAGTCGTTGTTGTCTCCGTCATTATCATCACCATTATCACCACCATTACCATCACCACTATCATCATCATTATCATCACCATTATCATCACTATTACCATCAATCACGTTAGAATGGGATGACTGAAAGCGTACGTCATTATCATAACTGTATATGTATGTTTTTGTTTCATTAACGCATATGACATAACACTAACAAACGGCAACGCTCTGTAATATACACAAACAAAGAAACACGCATTGCACCTTGTAAATATACATTGCTTTGTATAAAATAAACGTAATTAAAAAAAAAAAAAAAAAAAAAAAAAAAAAAAAAAAAAAAAAAAAAAAATACAAAATGGATCCTCAGGTTAGCTCGAGAGATGGAATAAATCATTTTCTGTCATATTTGATTTCGATCTCCCTCGCCGCCGCCGCCACCTGGTCGTACCCGCCCGCGTGCCCCGGGTCCAGATGTGACAACCGGAAGTAGTCCGTCAGGACAACCGAAGTAGTCAACCAGACCCAAGAAAATAACCGCCAAGTTCAAAATATTGAGGTCAATGGAGGGCCGTTTTGTGACGAAGCAAGATGGCGGGATAACCTCGTAAAGAACGATTTATCGGTGGTTTGAAACCACAAATACTAAGTAGTTACAACATCCCTTACTACTAATATCCTCCGATGACACAATGTTACACCTCAAATATGATCATGGAATATGCTAACACACGCTCAGCGAACATACTGGCGAATTGCCCATACTAATAGCTTCTTGTAGACGACAACCAGAAGATCACTTGTTCTCCAGTTCCTTCATTTTTAGCATTTAGTGTAGTCTAATCTCGGTGTTATTCTTTCTCCATTCCAATGGGAAAAAACCCACTGATAATACTAACTTTCCTAAACGATGTTGACAGCCTGCAACCTGAGTCCAAGTGAAGTCCCAACTCTTCTGGGCCTCTAGTTAACCGTGGTCCCACTTTTTTCCCGTGCTCTCCACTTAGCTCGAGGTGTACACGCCAGTTGATTATTGCTCGATTGTACTAAGTGCCTTAGGGTTAGATAACTAGATTCTTCCCTGCTAAACTTTTATTATGCCCCTTGCTATAAGAGTGCCTCAGGGCTAGACAACTGTAGTTTGCCCTGCTAACCTTTCTTACTGCCCTTGCTCTAAGTTCCTCATGGTTAGACACTGTTGGCTATCACTATTACATTCTATTAGGGTCCTTTGACACATGACATTATGCCCTTTTTCCAATTGAAAATGTGTTTACACATTTTAACAGTGCTGTGGTGATAATGTCCTGTATTGCTTGAGACAAAGGCTGTCCTTCTGGCTACTCATATGTCGAGATTCTCACATACCCTTTCGTACCTTATTACAATAGTATTACATGACTGGTTAACCAAGTACATCACGACAATATATATGATATATATATGCACCGTAGTATTTCGGAATCAATGCATTTTCGCAATGGATTCTACACATTATGTACTGCCTTGAAAGACTAGGGACAGCTTTCTAGTTGTCACATTATGTTCTTAAAGTCAGGATTTCTCTCCAACACATCGAACTATTTTGGTGTTCTAGGAGATAGCCCGATATAAACAACTACATTAGCAATAATGGTTGTTGCTGACGTACCTCTCAACAGATGAAGAGCAGGAGCCTTATACTTCTACTTGTAGACCCTGCTAGATTTGGGGTATAGCAAGGACTATGCTTTTCAAGCGCTTGGAAGCCTTTGGCTGAGAGTTGCTTGACTTTTACTAGGTTAGTATTTCCACTTGGGAGTCTAACTAGTAATATATTTCAGTTCAGAGGAAAAAGCTTTCAAACTCTTCCAGGTTCAAACAGATTCATTGTTCTCAGTATTACTCGGCCAGAACAGACCTGGATAGAAGCTTAACGGTACCCTGATATTTTATCTTGAGGAAATGATCTAAGGGAAATACCAGGAGAGGGATACATATATACCTGTGGCATTCATTGCTTACAAGTAAGGTAACCCATCAGTAAACTGGGAGTGTACTGATAACTTGGTTGTCGGATGACTATTACAGGGACCACTTACGGCTTTAATTCATATATGAACTGAGTATAATGTGGATGCTGATACAGTTATGTGCAATGTTATTACATCTACTTACGGTCGCTTATGTGAAAATTGTCTACAACACAGTTGGAGGGCAGATGACGATCAATCTACGACAATCGACGCAGAATTGCTCGCTATTTTCAACAAGAAAGCAACGGATACGTGTTGGAGGTGAGAGAGAAATGCCGGTAACTCATTCTACTAGTCAGTTTAAAGTGCAGATGGACTCATCAACTAGCTAGGACTTTTAGTAGATTTGACATCAAAGTGAATGAACCTACGCCTGTGCAGTTATAGTTACCTAGTCAATTAGCCAGTATGACTGATTTGAGAGAGGAGATCCAGCAAATGCTCTCATATGGAATCATCATCCTGCTGTTAGCAAATTTTACGGATGATATGTTCACTGCTATAGAAAATGATTGAGGAGGCTTTATTTCTTCAAACATCTTTAGGAAGTGGGTTTATTGCATTGGAACCATAATTAATTTAGCAGATCTCACATGTCCAATCATCTTTCGACAGAATGCTGGCATCAAGTGGAGTGAGAGTTACACTTCTTCATGGGAAGCAAGATGGGCCCGCAGTGTTATTTCCAGTTGTCTTGGTTAGTAGAAAAAATGAATTAGCTCTGAGAAATTCTTCTACCATGGTGAAAAGTATTGAATGGATGGAAGCAGACTTCTTGAGTGACATCCAATTTTAATGAATACCAGAGGCAGTAGTAGAAGGAAATGGAGAGCAGGAAGCATCAGAACATGGGTTGGAGAATTGTGATTGACTGAGGCGACTGTTATCTTTGGGATCAACAGTCTCAAGAGGGGAGCCCTGTGACATACTGTGCAGTCATCGAAAATTCGCCGACCTTTATAAAATAAATTACTAATGTGGAGCACCGTAGTTTTTCGGGCGAAGCCAGAGACAGCGTAGGAGTGGAGCGGAGAACATCGATTGGCTGGATTTGAAATGCCCACGCATGTCGTAAAAATGTACGTCATTATCATAACTGTATATGTATGTTTTTGTTTCATTAACGCATATGACATAACACTAACAAACGGCAACGCTCTGTAATATACACAAACAAAGAAACACGCATTGCACCTTGTAAATATACATTGCTTTGTATAAAATAAACGTAATTTAAAAAAAAAAAAAAAAAAAAAAAAAAAAAAAAAAAAAAAAAATACAAAAATGGATCCTCAGGTTAGCTCGAGAGATGGAATAAATCATTTTCTGTCATATTTGATTTCGATCTCCCTCGCCGCCGCCGCCACCTGGTCGTACCCGCCCGCGTGCCCCGGGTCCAGATGTGACAACCGGAAGTAGTCGTCAGGACAACCGGAAGTAGTCAACCAGACCCAAGAAAATAACCGCCAAGTTCAAAATATTGAGGTCAATGGAGGGCCGGTTTTGTGACGAAGCAAGATGGCGGGATAACCTCGTAAAGAACGATTTATCGGTGGTTTGAAACCACAAATACTAAGTAGTTACAACATCCCTTACTACTAATATCCTCCGATGACACAATGTTACACCTCAAATATGATCATGGAATATGCTAACACACGCTCAGCGAACATACTGGCGAATTGCCCATACTAATAGCTTCTTGTAGACGACAACCAGAAGATCACTTGTTCTCCAGTTCCTTCATTTTTAGCATTTAGTGTAGTCTAATCTCGGTGTTATTCTTTCTCCATTCCAATGGGAAAAAACCCACTGATAATACTAACTTTCCTAAACGATGTTGACAGCCTGCAACCTGAGTCCCAAGTGAAGTCCCAACTCTTCTGGGCCTCTTAGTTAACCGTGGTCCCACTTTTTTCCCGTGCTCTCCACTTAGCTCGAGGTGTACACGCCAGTTGATTATTGCTCGATTGTACTAAGTGCCTTAGGGTTAGATAACTAGATTCTTCCCTGCTAAACTTTTATTATGCCCCTTGCTATAAGTGCCTCAGGGCTAGACAACTGTAGTTTGCCCTGCTAACCTTTCTTACTGCCCTTGCTCTAAGTTCCTCATGGTTAGACAACTGTTGGCTATCACTATTACATTCTATTAGGGTCCTTTGACACATGACATTATGCCCCTTTTTCCAATTGAAAATGTGTTTACACATTTTAACAGTGCTGTGGTGATATGTCTGTATTGCCTTGAGACAAAGGCTGTCCTTCTGGCTACTCATATGTCGAGATTCTCACATACCCTTTCGTACCTTATTACAATAGTATTACATGACTGGTTAAACCAAGTACATCACGACAATATATATGATATATATATGCACCGTAGTATTTCGGAATCAATGCATTTTCGCAATGGATTCTACACATTATGTACTGCCTTGAAAGACTAGGGACAGCTTTCTAGTTGTCACATTATGTTCTTAAAGTCAGGATTTCTCTCCAACACATCGAACTATTTTGGTGTTCTAGGAGATAGCCCGATATAAACAACTACATTAGCAATAATGGTTGTTGCTGACGTACCTCTCAACAGATGAAGAGCAGGAGCCTTATACTTCTACTTGTAGACCCTGCTAGATTTGGGGTATAGCAAGGACTATGCTTTTCAAGCGCTTGGAAGCCTTTGGCTGAGAGTTGCTTGACTTTTACTAGGTTAGTATTTCCACTTGGGAGTCTAACTAGTAATATATTTCAGTTCAGAGGAAAAAGCTTTCAAACTCTTCCAGGTTCAACAGATTCATTGTTCTCAGTATTACTCGGCCAAGAACAGACCTGGATAGAAGCTTAACGGTACCCTGATATTTTATCTTGAGGAAATGATCTAAGGAAATACCAGGAGAGGGATACATATATACCTGTGGCATTCATTGCTTACAAGTAAGGTAACCCATCAGTAAACTGGGAGTGTACTGATAACTTGGTTGTCGGATGACTATTACAGGGACCACTTACGGCTTTAATTCATATATGAACTGAGTATAATGTGGATGCTGATACAGTTATGTGCAATGTTATTACATCTACTTACGTCGCTTATGTGAAAATTGTCTACAACACAGTTGGAGGCAGATGACGATCAATCTACGACAATCGACGCAGAATTGCTCGCTATTTTCAACAAGAAAGCAACGGATACGTGTTGGAGGTGAGAGAGAAATGCCGGTAACTCATTCTACTAGTCAGTTTAAAGTGCAGATGGACTCATCAACTAGCTAGGACTTTTAGTAGATTTGACATCAAAGTGAATGAACCTACGCCTGTGCAGTTATAGTTACCTAGTTCAATTAGCCAGTATGACTGATTTGAGAGAGGAGATCCAGCAAATGCTCTCATATGGAATCATCATCCTGCTGTTAGCAAATTTTACGGATGATATGTTCACTGCTATAGAAAATGATTGAGGAGGCTTTATTTCTTCAAACATCTTTAGGAAGTGGGTTTATTGCATTGGAACCAATAATTAATTTAGCAGATCTCACATGTCCAATCATCTTTCGACAGAATGCTGGCATCAAGTGGAGTGAGAGTTACACTTCTTCATGGGAAGCAAGATGGGCCCGCAGTGTTATTTCCAGTTGTCTTGGTTAGTAGAAAAATGAATTAGCTCTGAGAAATTCTTCTACCATGGTGAAAAGTATTGAATGGATGGAAGCAGACTTCTTGAGTTGACATCCAATTTTTAATGAATAACCAGAGGCAGTAGTAGAAGGAAATGGAGAGCAGGAAGCATCAGAACATGGGTTGGAGAATTGTGATTGACTGAGGCGACTGTTATCTTTGGGATCAACAGTCTCAAGAGGGGAGCCCTGTGACATACTGTGCAGTCATCGAAAATTCGCCGACCTTTATAAAATAAATTACTAATGTGGAGCACCGTAGTTTTTCGGGCGAAGCCAGAGACAGCGTAGGAGTGGAGCGGAGAACATCGATTGGCTGGATTTGAAATGCCCACGCATGTCGTAAAAATATAAAATATTTGTAGAACATTCTAGCTCAGTCCGGATCAAGCTTGCAAGATGTCAACAATGCAATAAGTGGGAGGTGAGGTGACCAGTGTTCTGGCTGTTCCCAGGGTTGGCTCACACACCACAAGTTTTAATTGACATTCCTAACCATAAAGAAGGGTATGTGTTGGCTGGTCGAGAGGAGTTGATGCTCCCACACTTTATGGTGAAGGTGAATTCTGTCCGTGCAGAGATGCCAGCCCTCAGCCTAAATGACGGTATACTCTTACCTTTTGTAAAAGCCCGTTTGGCTTCAGGGAGAATATATCACTTTGTTATGATCCCTTGGGAACTTCCTGGCAACTCTAAACCTCCAGCAGAAATTTATACCTAACCACCTATACCTAAACATCCTATACGTACTTGGAAATTCTGGAAAGAAGCAGTACCACTGGAAAACTACCCTATTGGAGTTCCTTCCTGCAAACTATTCCTCAGCATGAATAACACTCCCAGAGATTAATTCTCACCTGGATCTTTTCTCCTGGGCATGCCGGTGTGCTGGGGAATGAACAGGCGGACAGATTGGCTGGCCCGGCAGAACTTGGTGGAGTATTGATGCATTACGAGGCAGATGTGGTTGCGGCCTTGTGGGAGCACGTGTACACCTCGGAGGAGCAAATGGATCACCATAGTCTAGTTAGAATGAGGCAGCGAGGAGTGACGAGGGGATCTGGCCGACGCTCGACGTTCAGAGGAAAGGCGAGATGGACATATTGATATTGATATCAGATTGCTACTGGAACTATTAGTGTTGGAACTCTTCGCTGGTTGCTGAGGATGGGGACGGAGCGCTTATGGGAATGTCTCGAATGCTGTGATGTCGGTTCCTAGATCAATCAATCAATCAATCAATCAATCAATTCTCAGCAGGAACATTACCAACAGTGACAAATATTTTCCTCCACAGCCACTCACTGTATAAGATGTTATTCTATCTATTTATGTGGGTGCCATCAGGATTGTGTTAAATTTGTCACTGGTTGTAATTGATCATGTTGTGGGTTGGTTGGAGTGATTGGGAATACCACCTGCTATGATCCGTGCATTATTTCTTGTTGTTGTATTAACTTTAATAAATATCAAAAACTTAGTTCTTTGTTTACACCTTATTCGGTGACCTAATGTTTGTCATATAAGTAACGTATACCTTGTTACGTGACTAATCTGGTTGTTATATATACACAGTACACCACGTTATGTGCTAACTTTGTTATGTGCATATATTGGATGTCCAGTAATGTTCATGAATGTCCTGTCAATCCCCAGAAGTCTTGGCATACATGATCTACTGAGAGACTGTGGGGATTATTTGTGAGGGGGAGATCTACATACTGACCCAACTTTATCTAGAGAGCATAGGGCACTTCCATTCCTGGGGTCGGTAGTAAAGTTCCTTGATCCCCACGCCTTCCATAGGAACATACAATTATTAACTTTATTATCATTATTTTTTCGTGAAGGTTAGTTAGTCAGTTAGTTAGTCGCGGTAACTTGCGTTATATTAGGGAACTTCACGTGGGGGACAACGTAAAAGGTTCTAACGAAGGCATATGAGGATGATAGCCCCTCCCAATAGGGATCCCATTAGGTATCTCCTCGTCTAAAGATTTAACACCTCACAATGGTTTACAACGATATGTATGACATGACTGTAATGGTTTACAACGATATGTATATGGAATGGATCTAATGGTTTACTTATACTTGAACGGATTCTTAACCATCTTGTTGAATCGGAGATATTTTGTACCACGTTGTAGTACTGTACTATATTATACTCATGCCGATAGGGTAACTTACTAACTGTATTGAACTCTAATTTTATCTATTTTTCTATGATGTTTCTAATTTGGTGTATTATTATCTGTTAACTGTTTATATCTTTGTATGATCTGTTTTTGAGTATTGTTACACCACTGAATAACTCTCTCACTGTTTCTGATGCAATTCGGATAGAATTACAATTATGTATTACTCACTCTCTTACTCTGATGCAAAGTCAATAGTATCTCACTCACTCACTTACAACCTCACTCACTTTCTTACTTTCTGTGATGCCCTTCATCACTCATCATAATATGGCATCGCTATGATCTTTTATTCTCACTTTATTTGATGAGAGTCAATGACATCACAATCAATCAATCAATTATGTGCCATGCCGGAAAGCGTGTGCGGTCACGACTCGCCATTTCACTCGATCACCAGAGTCGTGGATCAGCTCAGTGTTCCTGTCTCGTTCATGCCAAGTGGCCAAGCCATCCGGGTATTTTCCTCTCGGTCTTCCTCTTGGTCTGTTCCCTTCGATCTTGCCAGTTGTCACTAAGTTCTCCAATCCATTTCTTCTCATAACATGTCCAAAAAATGTTGACTGTCTACGTCTAATTTCTCTAATTAATCTACGATTGTCATTTGTCTCCTGTAGTACTTGGTCATTGATTTTTCTAACTGTCCATAGTATTTACAAAACCGCATCATTTCTTCCCTGACTGTGATGCGAACCAAACTATCACATTATCCCATTATTTTCTCACTTTCTGTGATGCGAATCTATATCACTACGGTGACACATCCAATTCCCACTTTGTGTGATGTATCTTAAATAGTGCCACAACCTTACATAACTTTCACACTTTCTGCGATACAATTTCGTTAGACACTGTTACAGTCTCGCACGTTTCATAACCTGTGATGCCAATGCCATAATGTTTCCACCTCACATTCCTTTATCGCAACTTGTGATGGACATTGTGACGAAATAGGCCATTCTCAGATATGCTGGATTGTTTCAGATCATTCTTCCAGGCCCAACCATCACAATGTAGGTACTAAATAATTGGTGTATTTGTTGACGCTGGTATAATTCGTATTCCTTTATAATGGGTTTCGAGATATGTCGGATTTATACATAGTTAGGGAAATTTCCGATGTGTCTGCCGTTTCTCTACGTCTTTTCGTGCACACTAATTGAACGCCCTATGAGTGACGAAGCGGCTGTCATGGATTCATTCCTAGTTGCTTGAGGGTCTTAAGGCAGGGCCGTTCAAATGGGGGTGGTTCATTCTATTCTGATAGTTTTATTAGGTTTCAACGATCTTATCGCCGGTTGGAGACAGTTAATCACAGGGAAACCTTGGCATTGAGACTCTGCCCGTTTCTCGGATGCGTTGGACTCTTTTCTTTGACAGTTTAGCTAACTTTGACGTTCCATCACCTTGTGGCGTGCCGATCTAAGAGGTGTACTCTCTAATTTCCTCCTTTAGATATTCTGGTCAGTAGTGTCTTTACTTTCTAGAATGGAGAAATCTCTTTCTTGTCGTGGTGGATGCGATCGGTTGGGAAAAATCCTTTGGGATCAGTTCTGGGAGAGCTGAAGGAGGAAACAGAGGAGGAGAGTGTGGGCTGTGGGGATGTGCATAATTGGTGGGACCTAGCATAGGTTATTCACCGGGGATTTGTTTGTCGTTTTTTCCTGTTTTCCCCTTTGTTACTGTGTCCGAGAACTCTGACGGATCAGATGGAGGCTGGGTGGATGTGATAACGCATCCTCTACACAGGGACAGCAGTACCGTGTCCATCAATATAACTGCCCATTGGTGGGAAGTCCAGAAATCAAGTATTTGTTCTAACCAGTAGCAAAACAGGGGAGGAAATGACTAACGATTCCGGGTGATGCAAAGTGTTTGAGTTACCAGTTGATTAAGACACGCACCTTACACCTTCAAACTCCCAGTGTGATCTTCATGGGAAGCTGTCTGGAACCCCTTACCTCTCATGGAAATCTGACCGACAGAGTAAAGAAATTCTCTCAGGACAATTCTTACAATATTCTTTCCAGCGGTGTTCTTTTCCTGAATTAAAGTGTCTCTTGAATGTTTTATGAAGTCTATCTTATTTTCTGAGAAAATGAGAATGAGTCATATTTCTTCTTTCAGTGAATAATACTCCCCTTGGTGTTGTCATTGTATATAGTGAGATTCACTTAGAGTCTAATACTCCAGAGATCGTGGGGTAACAGAGATTCTATTTCCTTGGATCCCGTTACATTATATAAGTTGGGAGAACGTCCGTGCATTCTATTTCTGTTATTGTTGGAAAGTCAACTCTGTCTAGGATCTTTTTACAACAGAGACAATGTAGGAATCTTGAAACTTATCGTAGAAATCTTGACATTTCTCGTTCGAATAGGTCTACTCTATCTCGACACAACACATACAAAGTTCTGATTACACAGTTGGTGGAGTTCTTTTATTTTAGGTTCAGTTGTGTATTTATTAATTATACACAACAGGTTTGATCATGGCGACCAGATGTCCTACTATAGCTGAAATACAGGAGACTGGAAGAGAGTTCGGGTTGAGTGGCGATGAGCTTAAAGATATGTTATGGATATGGACAGGGAATATCGAATGGAAGAGCGTGAGAGATTGAAAGAAGAGAAAGAAAGAGAGAAAGAGATTAAACTTGCAGAGATTGCCAGTGAGTCCAAGAAGGCGGAACTTGAAGCCCAGAAGGCACAAGAAGCCAAGAAGGCAGAGCAAGAACATGAATTTCGGATAAGAGAGCTGGAGTTGAGAGCTCAATCATCAAGTGAAAACGTTGCTTTCGCCGGGCGCTCAACCTCATCTGGCATCCAGGTATGTGGTGCTATGGGACACCACCATCTGGCAATGAATTTCCCTTTAACACCTTTTTCTGAGAGAATGGAGGCTATTGACGATTTCTTGCATAAGTTCGAGGCCAAGTAATCCGCAATGGGGTTAGAAAGGGAAAATAGAATTTGAAGTTAGTGGAAGGTTTGATCAGGGCCGCATATGAAGTGTGTATATATATATATATATATATATATATATATATATATATATATATATATATATATATATATATATATATATATATATATATATATATATATATATATACACACCGGGGCTTGAGATCGATTATGAAACTCTGAAAAGAGCTCTTTTGAAACGCTTCTAAATGACCGCTCATGCATATCGAAATAAATTCCGAACCACTAAGAGGGAACCAGGATAATTGTATTCTGCTTTTGCGGTGCAGCTAAAATCCTACTTCTTGAAATGGATGTCGCTTGCCGGATTTAAAAAAGAGTACGATGGTTTAGAGGAGATGGTTTTGTCTCAATAGCTCAAAGAACAAATGGTGAAACCACTCCAGGTGTTTCTCCTGGAGAATTGAGCGGAGCAGGTAGAAGACATTGTAAGGTTAGCAGAATAGTTCTACTCAACCAAAAGTCCAGAAACATCACACAAAACCTAGTTCCAGTCCCAAGATAGGTCGGACCAGTCCATAAAATAAGGGGGAATCTCAGCAAAGAACTCCGAAAAGCAACCCTAATACCAACAATCAAACTTCATCGGATAATCAAGGGTGGGGGAATAGGTTTTGCAAAAACTGCAAATCTAACAACCACCACACCAGGGATTGTTGGGAAACGCCTACAGACATACAGCATGCCGCTTCCATGGATGTGGGAGGAAAGAAAGATCTGGCTGTGTCTTCTGATGATAATAAGAGACCCCCAGTGACTGAGATTATCTCAGTACATGGACAACCAGTGGTATGCCTCTATGACTCAGGTCTGCAGTATTACGCCGTCTTCGCCGAAAATCTGGTGATTCCTTACCAGTTCCCAGGTGGGACTATTGAGATTCAAACAGCAATGAAGAGCTTAATAGCTACGTCTCTCCCAATTGCCAGGGTAGACATAGTGTCCAAATATGTAACAAAGACTATTAATGCTGCGGTAACATCAGATTCTATCTACCCGATGATTCTAGAATGCAGAAATGTGTTCTTAGGTGAACCAACCAAGCCTTTACGAATAGGGGCAATGCAAACCAGAAATCAGGTACGGTCTGACCAGCAGTCTGAAGCCATTGCTAATCCACCACCGGGAGAGCTGGAAAAAGCGCAGAAACAAGATTCGAGTTTACAATCTTGTTTTGCCAAAGTGCCGAAAGCAAGTGATCCACCTAAGAGGGGAGAATTCTACATGAAAGGCAAACTGTTATATCGGAGAGCAAGTACCAAAGGACAAGAGCATGTCCAGCTCGTTGTCCCCACCTCCTACCGTCAGCGGATCCTGAATATGGGACATACGATCTCCTTCAGTGGACACATGGGCGTTGGCGCAACTTCGAAGAGAATTTCCTGCCATTATTATTGGCCCGGTTTCTCTGAAGCGGTAAAGAGGTATGTAAAATCTTGTCCCGAGTGTCAGCGAGTGGCACCTAAACATTTGACTACTCCTGTTCCACTGGGATAGATGCCGGTGATGAATTCCCCGTTTGAGAGGGTTGCGATAGATATTGTTTGATCTCTTACTCAGACTAGGTAGAGGAATCGCTATATATTAACACTGGTCAACACATGTTCGATGTGGGGCGAAGCAACACCTTTTATGACCATCGATTCAAAAAAGGTGGCCGAAGCTTTAATGGAGGTCTTCACGAGATTGGGATTTCCCAATCAGACCCAACAGAAAATGGCTCTCAGTTCCGCGGAAAGTTTTGGAAGAGGTCTTCCGGATCTTCCACACAAGACACATTCATATTTATCCCTTTCACCCTCAATCGAACGGGCAAAATGAACGATGCAACAAGACCCTGTTGACAATATTGCGAAAGCTAACACAGGAGAAAACCGACAGATGGGATGAATACATTCCGGCAGCTTTGTTCGCGTATAGAGAGGTGCCTCATAGCTCCACCGGTCAATAACCAACAACGTTGCTGTTTGGGAGATCTATTAAAGGACAAGTTTCTCTCTACTGACAGATAGTTAGATAGAGTGGTAAGGAAAACGCAAACAAAACACACTATGAAATTAGAGAGAAGAAGTCAGACCAGCTCGACGGGAACAACAGATCCGGCACAATTAAAATTAACTAAGGGTGATACAGTTAAATTTAAGAAGATAATCCATGCAGAGAATAGACAGGTGCAGACGAGAGACACCAAAAAGAAAATTAGCAAAAGTGCTACGGCTGGTTCTGCAACAAGTTTGTTTGTAAATGTAGGAGATGATGCGACAGATGTGTCAGACTTCTCAGATTGGGACATTGAATATATCCCTGACCGGAGCATGAAAGGTACTGGTAGAAATAAGAAAAATGTCAGGTGTGCAAGTTCCGACTATAGAGATGTTGTTTCCTCGTCTGGAATAATAGATAGTAAACAGGCTGGCAAAATTTTATTTAATGAATCTTCGGAGGACGAAATAGGAAGATATAGGAGATATGGTGGAAAGGCAGACCCGATTAAGGCACGAACAGTAAAGGGAAGTAAAAGAATGAAAACATGTTAAGAAGAAAGGTCCTGGTGAGGTGGCGGTAATAGAATTACCCACGGGCTGTACAGAGGACGACGCGAGGAAGATCAAAGAATATATGATGTTAAGGCCAGAATACGTTTACCGATAGTTACAGATATTAAAAGGAGGTAGAGTAAGAGAGACACTATTCTTAGGAGACAATTTGCTAAGAAGCAGAGTTTGAAAAGTTGAATGAAAATTAGCTGTTCGGTGATAGAACGCGTCGAGAGATTCTGAGACATCCGGCCAAATGGTTTGTGTGTGTAGGATGAGTGAGTGCAGAGAGAATAGATGCAAATTGCTTGCCATGATAATACAAGGTGGTAGGCTATTTTTTTTGTATGTTAATTGCAGTTTGGGTGCGGTATTTTATGGGAGTGAAAGAATTTGACACTCAGATCTTTAGCATTTAGAGTTGTGTTGGCTTAGCTTTGCCATTCGTGATTGTGTTCCAGAATTATAGACGTTTACTTAGTGTTTGAATTCTGAATGTCAAATTAGTATGACTGACATGTCTGACGATTGAGGATTTTAATGAAGGCGGTGAACGCTCTGAAAGAGATATGATTGTGAGTATGCTGAAAAGTACAAATGTGGACCACACAAGGTGGCTAGTTGACCTTGTTTCAGTGTGATAAGTAAATTGCGGTTTGGGAATTCAAGGTTTTATGTGTGTTACTGTCTAAAATATACAGACAGAGATTATTTTGTGGTATCATAGTAAGTAGGTATATGGTGTGGAGGGCTAGTATAGCTCAAGCGGTGTGTTTGGTGCGGAGAAGATTTAAGAGTGGAGAAGAATCACAGCAAGTGATATATAATTTTGGTAGCTGATAGAGCATTGTCTTGTGTTATGTAAATTTGTCCTTGAGTATAGAAGAGCGAGAGAAGGGATACGTGAATCAGTCCTGGAATTGTGATAGATTAGGCAGTGAGGCTGATATAGCGCGAGAGATTATATGAAAGGAGTCAGGATGGAAGATATAGAAAAAATGGTCACAACGTTTCTCCGGATACACGAGTGGTTGAGTATCGGAATGATCTGTCGGGTTATGTTATAGAAAATTAGAGACGTAGAGAATGTCCTTGCAGGTATAGAGTGCATAATGTGGACAACTCTGAGTTCGTTGTGGTGATTAGAGAGTGAATAATTTGGAGTTTGAAATGTCTTATATCTGGAATGCACGGATAGAGCTATGTGATACTCATAATAATGGAGTATGGATGTACAGTAGGATGGCTGATATAGCTCAGAGTTGGCGCAGTGAGAAGTGGGATTTTGTAAGTATCACTGGAAAGAATGCAGTCTGAGTGAGTATAATATAAGCGTGCTGAAAGGAGAAGTTGAGGTCTTATAAGTGTTCAC
Source organism: Cepaea nemoralis (assembly GCA_014155875.1). Lineage (NCBI taxonomy): Eukaryota > Metazoa > Mollusca > Gastropoda > Stylommatophora > Helicidae > Cepaea > Cepaea nemoralis. The sequence goes on from JACEFZ010016703.1 coordinate 64,614, forward strand.
TGTTTATGGTGCGCTGAGTGGCTGGGACACGAAAGCTTGGAAAAATCTAGGTGATGAGAGAATTGGTATAATTTTTAGGAAGAATAATTTCTATATAATTATAATTAATATAAATATAATTTCTAGGACAGATTGCTCTGCGAAGAAAGTGACTGGAGAGATGATGCCTGAGTTTTTACCGAATGTGAAAGACAGCGAGTGCGTGATGAGGAAGTGCTAGAGCGTCCCGTTAGGTTGAGGTTTGTGGTGATTGTCTTCAGGATGGATAATGCGTATAAGGAGCGGAAGTGCGAATGACCACCACGAACATAGGTGTTAGATGGAAGATAAGAGGTTAATGGAAGCTGGTGAGGAATTGAGTAGTCTGTGTAACTAACCAGATGAGCATAAGTGTGTTATGATGAGAAGATTTTGACAAGAATAACTGAAAAGTGATGGTTGAATATGAGAGTATCTGATTTTTTTGGTGATGGTGATAAAGTAAGCCCGGTGATTGCGGGGAAGTCAGAAGTGAATAAATCTGAGAAAGTGCTATGTAAAGAGTAAAGAAGTATGTTGGAATGGAATGTTTATTACGAGATTGATGAATATAACTGAATACTAAATTAGTGATGCGGGAGAATGGAACGTGTGTTGCGTCAGGTGGATGAGGGAGTTAAATTGCGAGAGTGCGTAGTTGCAAGTGAGTTGGGTGGCGAGAATGCGTGGTTGAGGTGGAAGTGGTTGACGAACTTCCAGGGAATCTTCAAGAGCATGCAATGTTAAATGTGATAAAAATGGTCACTTTTGTTGGTAACTTTTGTTGATATTTTCTTCTTAGAGTGACTTGACAATTTATACCATTATTATATGATTAGGCTGTTGTCTGTTGGTCGTATATATTATTTTGCATATTTGTGGGGTACACTGTCCGTATAAGCGTCAGAACTAGGGGGAATGTGGTGTGCCTTGATATATTGTCTTGTTTTTAATGATTCACGTTTGGAATCATACAACGTTGGCATTGCAGTGTTGCCATTATTTCCTTGGTTGATAGTTGTATATATTCTTCGTCTTCTTCTTCTTCTTCTTCTTCTTCTTCTTCTTCTTCTTCTTCTTCTTCTTCTTCTTCTTCTTCTTCTTCTTCTTCTTCTTCTTCTTCTTCTTCTTCTTCTTCTTCTTCTTCTTCTTCTTCAGCGTTCCGAGCCATTGAGGTTCTTTGCTGCAGATACAATCCGTCTCCATTCGTCTCCATTCGTCTCTCTGGTTGACCTTCTCTTGCCAGTCGTTGATTCCTAGTGCTTGTAAGTCTGTATATATATTATCTCTCCACCGTCTTCATGGTCTACCTCGGGGTCTACGGTCATTTATTTCCTGAGTGTAAGCAAGTTTTGTTTCCCTATTATCTTCCATTCTTTCTATATATATTATTTTGTATAATTGTGGGGTACACTGTCGGTATACACTAATATTTGTATATATTATTTTGCATAAT
>JACEFZ010016704.1:0-33396 GCA_014155875.1 Cepaea nemoralis
GGTTTATTTGGAAAAAGGGGGAGGTTTGGGGGGTGATTGTCCAAAAGGGGGGAAATCTCATTTGTGCATTGGGGATAAAACCCCAAGGGAAAAAAAAATTTATTCAGAAAGGGATAATCTGCCCTTAAACCCAAAACCCCCTTTTTTTTAACATCAAAGAACGTCACGTGGCCCCCTCAGGCGGGTTTGGGTAAAAATTCTTTGTTTACAAGAAAGTTAACTCTGGGGTTTGGTTTTCCCGGAAACGTTTTTGTCATTTGCAGTGGTTTTAAAAAAAAAATATCTACCGTGTGCGGAAATTAATTAGTTTTAAATTTGGGTACACGTGCCTTTTTAGGGAAAAAAGGGTGGATATGTTTTTCGAAGACACGGGTTGTTTTTTGGGGCTTAAGGTATTGGGTAGAAGTTATTTTAGGCCAAAGTTTAATAAAAAAAAAAGGGGGGCAGGTTACCCCCTGGGTAAAACTTGCTAGAGTAATGAATAGAATTAGCTCTGCTAGTGAGAATTGTGTAGTGGGGTGAGTATTGGGGGAAATTGTGGGGATGGGGAGAATGTACAATGATGGGATCTTCTAGTGATGTCTGCTAGGGGTCTACACTTTACATTTTGCTCTGTCCTGATCTTAACCCACTGCAGACCGGAGTGAAGAACTCCTATGCCCATGACAGAGATGTTCACTGTCATGTATCTGAGTTAGGCGGACACCCCCCCCCCCCCCCCCCCCCCTATCCAATGGAGGTTGGGGACAGTTGCTATCACCCAATGTGTTGTTCTCTCGTTGACAGGTTCCTTTAGGTCACTCAAGTCACTGAGAATGGAGACCTTGGTGCAGGCAGTTGGTCAACATCTTTTGCACTTAGCCCATGATAGAAAGGGTTGACGGAACAAGCATAAGAGGGATTATTAAACGTCACACATTAACAGAAGACCAAAAATTGTTTTCTCCGCACCAGTTTGGAGGAAGACCAATCGTCAAATTAATGTTTCAAACATCACTTGGGAACAGAATAGTAAAAAGTGAATTTCTTTTACACCACCTGGGAACAGCCCAGTGGCAGTATGTTTTACACGACAGGTGAACAAACAAAGAGATACAGTTATTCCCCATCACATGGGAATAAATCAGTATAAACTTATTAGGAAGTTAGTATAACAATGGTCTTGTGAACAGTAAACACTTGAGACAGGAAGTACATTTATTTCAAAGAACAGTATGTTCGTGTCCTCACTAGACAAGGGTGTTATAAGTATAGGAACAAATTAGACATATATTAACTGTGTGATCCAGACAAGATTTAGGGTCGGACTGTGACTAGTTCTTTTGAGTGATCAAACAGCCACCGGTGGAAATCTACATCTAGCAGGATGGACACATACCTGGGTGAGGTCTTCGTGGACTGAATGAAGATGTGGTGTGATCCTTTCTGGGATGATCGGGCTGGGCTCTTCAGCTACCTGGTCTACACTAGAATATTCGACACACATTCTACACATTACTAACACACACTTCTCACACTTATACTCTTTGCTTAATAAATTATTTTGTATTTATTTGTTAAAGCTAGAGTTGTGGAGTATGTTATGTTGGGGAGGAGTGAGAGGGGGCATGATCTAAGGGTGAGTGAGAGTAAGAAAAAGGGGTTTGCAGACCGACGGAGTTTTGTGGACGGAGTCTGGTGGTTTCTCTAAGACAACAATATTGGGGTAATAAAAATGTGGTGTGGATTCCCATCACTCCAAGGACGACACTAAAGTAAGTAAGAAAAACTTACGACACCTAGTGACGACCATAATCTGTGTCTTTTTACAATGTAATTAAACGAATAATACTTTAGCTGAACTACTAAATAAATCGTCACTGATATTGTTCCAATGTTAAGAATGTTATCACCACGGAAATCTAATATTGAAAATGAAGCTTTTCATTTTGCATAGCAACGGATGAAATGACTTTAATCGATAACGCCTCGATATATTTGAGCAGTCGATTAGTGTCCATTGCATACAGTATATTTTCTTTGTTAACTTTTTAATTGCTAATAATTAAATGTTCCATGATGGCCGACCTCATGGGATTCCTGAAGATTGATTGATTCGGTTGGGATATCGAGGGCTCAATATAAGAATATAGAGCCTGACTCAAAGAGCTAATTTCTAAAATAAAGCTTACTTTTTCTGTACATTTCACAAGGTGATCACACCCTCTTACGACAAAAAACGAATAACCCCATGTTGTTCCACGGTGCAAGTCGCTAGCAGGGTAGCCATTTTTAAATCGCTATTGCCATTGCACAAACAGCTCGATCCTCACAACCTCTAAATGGTGTTACTTTAGAACCAGTTTATATCCTCAAATATGCTTTTTCGATGGCAATACTCTTCCATGCCTTTATAATAAAATTCATGTTACTTAATATCTTCCTTTCGTATATAGAGATGCTAATGTTTATCGAGATAACGCTGCACAGAGATACGTTTGCATGTAGAAATAAATAGATAACCACCAGACTGCCAGCATGAAATAATACATTAAAGGAAAATAAAACTTATGGTGACACATGAAAGAAGAACAACCTATGGTCAGCATACATAAAATAAAACATCAAAGAAGAACAGCCTATGGTCCATATCATCATGTGTCATTCCGGAAAGCGTGGACTGGTATGACTCGTCCTCATTTACCTCAATCACCAGAGTCGTGGATCAGCTCAGTGTTCCTGTCTCGACCATGCCACGTGGCCAAGCCATCCATGTAGTTACTTCCCGGTCTTCCCCTTGGTTTGTTCCTTTCGATCTTGTCATTTGTCAGCAATCTTCAATTCATTTCTTCTCATAACATGCCTAAAAATGTTGATAACTACGTCTAATTTCTCTAATCAATTTACGATTTTCATTTGTTTCTTGAAGTACTTGGTCATTGCTTTCTCTGTCTGTCCATGATATTCTTTGCATTCTCCTCAGAAACCACATTTCCACAGCCATCAGATTTTTTTTTTCCAGCTTGACTGCTCATTGTCCACGCTTCACATCCATTCAAAAGTACAGTCTCTAGGTAGCAAGCTCATCAACACTCTTTTTCTCGTTTCAGTTGACATCTTTTTATTGGTCAGTATGTTTTTTTTTTTATCTTGCTAAAGGCTACTTTCGCCATGGCGATTCTTGTTCTATTCTTTTCAAGGCATCTTCCATCAGATGTTATGACTGTTCCGAGATAATTGTACCGACTCATTTGCTGAAGAATATTCCAATTTCTTGTATATTCATTCATTCAGTAGCTTGTCCTTTGCAGAACCTTGCTCCCATAATAAACTTCCGGAACACCTCATTATCAGTCCTTATGGCTGTTGGTTATTTCAAATATATGTTGTTTTTTTATAAGTCTAAAGTCTTTCCCATTAATTTGTAGATCTGTAAGTATCTACCATGTTGACATGTCTTACACTATCGAAAGCCTTTTGTGTGGTCAATAAAGCAAAGATGTATATCTTTGTTTACTTATATAGAACGTTCAATACCTGATCGCAGCATATACACAGCTATGGGCAGCCAACATACAATAAAACATCATAGAAAAACAAACCATAGTCAGCTACCAACAACAAAAATAACACATCAAAGAAGAGCAGCATATACTCAGCCAACAGGAAATAAAACAAGAACAGCCTATGACCGGCAGACAAGAGACTAGTTTCTATGCAGTCGCATCTCACCTTTGTAAGAAAAAGACTTAAATCAATTGTAACCTGGGGAGCTATTATGGGACAACAGAAATTGCAATGCAGAAAGAAGAATGCAGAAAGAGGAATGCAGAAAGATGAATTTAGAAAGAAGAATGCATTAATAGGAAGGCAGACAGAGGGGTGCAGTAAGAGCAATACAGAAAGAGGTGTGCAAAAAAAAAAAAAAAACAATGCAGAAAGAGCAACGCAGAAACAGGAGTGGGGACAGAGAAATGCAGAAAACGGAGTTCAGAAAAAGATATGCAGAAAGAGGAGTGCATAAAGAGGAATGCAGAAAGAGGAGTTTAGAAAAAGGAAAGCAGAAAGGGAGATGCAGACACGTAAATATAGGAAAGGAAACAGAAGCAACAGTTTCATGACACGGAGAGGCGGTAATATATACGCCTTCAGCATCTGTGGCTTAGGGAATACTGAAACGCGCAGTTTCAAGTTTCCCTAGAATAGCGAATCCAGGGTTCGAAGTCAGACCCCGCGGATGTGAAATAAGACCGCTTTGCGTTGATTTTGATAGCACAAGTTGTCTGCCTTTCAGAAAGCAATAGGAAACTATTGAACTAAACTGTCTGTTAAACTGTCATTTACTGCCTATATAGTACCCTGCGGTGTATAGCAGAGGGGTTCTGAACCTGAGGAATTAAGGCCGCCTGGCTAGTGCAGTCGCCGCGAACTGTGAAAGCTACAGTTGGCTACCCCCCCCCCCCCCACCACCACCCCCACCCCCCGACAGAAAACATTCACACCTTACCTAGGATTCAAACCCGGGTCTCTCGAAGGAGAATCTAGCATTCTAACCACTCGGCCAGCCTCTCCTCTTTGAACTAAACTTTCCCAGTAAATCGCAAACAGCAAATAAATGAAGAGGTTTATTTGAACATAATGTAAGGGACTCCCAACTAACTAGCAGTAGTAGCAAGAACTATTATTGTAAGAAAATATGCGTGGGCGAGAGATATGGTGGCCCACGCAAACAAAAAAAAACACATAAAGAATAATAATAAAATATAATCTTCAATAAAGCCAGGGACACGTGTCATACTGTGAGTCGGCTTTTACATGAGATATTGAGCACGTGTGGACAATAACTGGCCGTGTCAAGTTGGATAAAGTACAGACACAATTACCCAGTGTTACTACTATAATAGAAAACGATGGAGGAAAATTACATGACACATTAATATGTAGATTATGAGAGGCAGTAAGCACTAGGCCAGGACAAAGAGATAGCATGTATTGCATAGTTTAACATTGTCAAAGACAGTTAAATTAGGGGGAGTGTTATTAAGGGAGATAGTTCTTATGCACGAGAGTTCTTATGGGAGAGAGTTATTACAAACCCGTTTATATTATAAGTTGTGATATTTTCTAGAGGCACGAGGCTATGATAGGCGGGAGGAATGGCAAGAGACAGGGCAGGGGGTGTGATAGACGGGAGGAATGGCAAGAGACAGGGCAGGGCGTCTTTTAGGCTCACCGTGACTAGAGGGACACCTGCAAAGGACCTGCTAATTGAGAGAAAGAGATTGGGAGAGATAGAGAGGGAGAGAGTTAGGGAGAGCGAGAAAGAGCGAGAGGGAGAGAGAGAGAGAAAGAGAGAGATAGAGAAGGAAAGAGAGAGGGAGAGATATAGAGCGAGGGAGAGAAGGAGAGATAGAGAGGGGGAAAGAGGGAGAGAAGGGAAGGAGGAGAGAGAGGGAGAGGGAAAGAGGGACAGAGGGGGATAAATAGAGAGAGGGAGAGATGGATAGAGGGACAGAGAGGGAGAGATAGAGAGAGGGAGATAGGGAGAGATATAGCGAGGGAGAGATAGGAAGAGAGAGAAATAGAGAGGGAGATAGGGAGACAGAGAGAGGGAGATATATATATATATATATATATATATATATATATATAGAGAGAGAGAGAGAGAGAGAGAGAGAGAGAGAGAGAGAGGGAGAGAGATTAGAGAGAGGGAAATAGGGAGAGAGGTAGAGATAGGGTGAGAGAGAGGGAGAGGGAGAGAGAGTGAGAGATAGAGAGGAGAGAGAGGGAGAGATATAGAGAGAGGGAAAGACATAGAGAGAAAGATAGAGCGGAAGAGAGATGAAAGAGAGAGGGAAAGAGAAGGAGAGTGGGAGAGAGAGAGAGAGAGTGTGTGTGAACGAATTGTATTTTGAAACGGGGTCACGCAGGCCCTTCTTACATTTACCCCTTGCAACCACTCATCTTTCGTATATCACTTATCTATTGTGGATATTGCATTCAAATAGAAAAAAGATAACATTGTTAAATGAATGTTGTGTACGTAAACAATGCATATTACTATATTATGAGACAGGCAGTCAGAGAGGAAGTCACACACACACACACACACACACACACACACACACTCACACACTGTGAGTAGACACTCAGAGAGAGAGAGAGAGAGAGAGAGAGAGAGAGAGAGAGAGAGAGAGAGAGAGAGAGAGAGAGAAAGAGAGATTCTGCATATTGTGTATGTTGATCCGTTAGTGTAAGTGACATGAGCGGTCTGCTAAAGAAAGTTTGGTCTTAGGAGTGTCGGTATTCAGCTGGTGGGTTATACTTTCCCAGGTTGTTGAAGTCCATCTTGTGAGACTGCGCGTGGGTTGTACTCATCGGAACAAGTTCTAGCCTGTAGCTAATAGCTCCCACCACAAGTAACTCGAGTAGTGAGAGTCGAGTTTACAAAGCATTAAAACACCGACTTCTATTTCTCTTCCTTCTCTCTCTCTCTCTCTCTCTCTCTCTCTCTCTCTCTCTCTCTCTCTCTCTCTCTCTCTCTCTCTCTCTCTCTCTCTCTCTCTCTCATCTCTCTCTATCTCTATTTCTCTCTCTCTTTCTCTATCGCTCTCTCCCTCTATTACTACACTCCTTCCTATGTCTCCTTCCCCCCCCCCCCTCTCTCCCCTACCTCTATCTCCCTCTCTCTGTCTCACTGTCTATATATGCATATTGTCATGACACGACATCTTGTGCCATGACATATATGGTAGTCTGCAGTAGCCAGCACTCTTGAATGCCGGCGTGGTTGCCATGCATTTAAATCATAATCGAGGCGAATTTATAAAAGTAGCCCGGGCTTCCTGGCTAACATACACCAAATTCCGATTGGTCTATAAATAGGTATGGCTAGTACTAAATGCGAATATATCAAGAAAACAGTAACAATGGTGATATCAAAGAAAATGGTAACACCAAAATGTGACATAGAAATAGTAGGAACAATTCTTAACCAAGTGGATAATTTTAAATACCTAGGGACATTTATAACATCAGATGGAAGATTTACAACAGAGTTTAAGAGCAGAATAGGGCAAGCAAAAGCCACATTTCAGAAAATGATGAGTATCTTATGCAATAAGTCACTGTCAATGAATGTAAGAAAGAGAGTGCTGAAATGCTATGTAGAACCAGTTTTGCTGTATGGCAGTGAATCGTGGAATGTAAATGAAGAAATTAAGAAGAAATTAGAAGCAACAGAGATGTGGTTCCCGTGACGAATGTTGAAAATTCCTTGGCCTGCCAGAGTAACTAACAACGATTGCGTGATACAGGCTAATGAAACTAGAACATTATATACAACAATAAGGAAGAGACAAACATCTTTCTTCGGTCATGTGATGAGAGGAGAGGCATTGGAGAACGTCGTGACAACTGGAAGGATCGAGGGGAAGAGAGACAGAGGCAGACCAAGAGAGATGATGCTGGTTGGATTGAGACAGTGGCATGGAGGAATACCACCAACGACCGAGATCTGTGGAGTCATGAATGCGTACGCCAGCTGGCATGGCACTTGATGATGATGACGATGATATAGGCAGACAGCCTCTATCAAAAAGTAAAATTGGGGGTGCTCTGCTTGTTACCTGAAGAAGAGTTTCCCTCGTTTAGAGATGTTGTCTTTCTTTCCTCGTTTGTTGCCGGGGGTAACAGGTTCTAGAAATGTCTTCCTGGAGAGATCAGCACCTGAGAAATGAAAACAATCACATACAGTATGACGTTAACATCGGCGCATGTTAATGAAAGCAATTAAATTATAGCATGTAGCGAACATCAGTGTCTGTACATAAAAACAGTTACATATAGTATGAAGTTAGCGTAGCTCTTTAATAATTAAAAAAAAAACAATGTTAGTTGCATATCCTTTACAGGACGTTTGCAGTCAACACCAGCATAGTTTTGCTGTTGTTGATGTCTTAGCAAGTTTACGTTCAGTAATTCGCCATTGCTTTCATCACCATCACGACCATCACCAATACCATTTCGAACCAGCACAACGCAGTCTACTGCCAAATCGCGCCCAGCTGTGTTTCGAACAAGGGTATGCGGGATCACGATCCGCGTCAGTAACTTATTCACAATGGAGACCGGTTTTAATGTACCTGTCTGTAAATTAAAACAATTAATCATACCCTGAAGTTAGAATCAATGTTTGTAAATTAAAATAGTCAAACAAATCCACTACGGATACCGCGACTCCCTTCGCGCAGTGAGATCACGCTTTGTGGTATACACTGATATCAATTCAGCACAGCAATAAGGAACGACTGGAATTAGGCTTAGTGTGGAACAGAATCCTTTGCCGGTATTAGGTATGTCATTGTCAACATGCTGTCTCAGTGTCCAACGTCTTGGGAAAGCGAGGGGCGTGGTCATTGATTTCCTGGGAATACGAGGGGGCGTGGTGATGCAGACACGACTGACAAAGTCATGATATACTATATTTTGTCAAATGGAGTTACACCTATCCATAGCACAAAGTCTGGGCCTAATTTAGAGACAATGTGTTTCCCACGCAACATGATCCCTTTCTCGGCCTGCCTAGTTTACTCCAGAGGAAAGGTAACCCCAATACTTCTGGTACACGACAAGCTGCAGAAGCTAACGGGTCAACAAGGCAATGCTCTAACTGTCAGCCTGTCGGAGCGTCCATCCTAGACCAGTCGCCAACCAAGTCTTAAGATCTCGTCTCCCCTGCCGTGGCATTTAATTTTAGGTTGAATTTCCTCGCACAAGGGTCAGGCTTTACCCTCCCAATTGCTTTTTCCCGTGGGAAGCATTTGGCACAATTTGGAATGGCGGGTCTGTTAAGCGCTGTCCAACATTGGGAGTGACATAAAGCAATGCAATCTACTGTCATAAGGCAGCTCAGTCATATTTTACTAAGACCTGCCTTTATACATGCAGCGTAAATCTTAATTATTTCTTAAACAACTAAATTGTTGTATCCTCCCTCCTATTGCATCATTTTAGTGTTCGTTCATTTATGACTTTTTCTTTTCAGTAGATTATATAAGCCGCCGCTGTGGACTAGAGACAATGAACGAGTTTCTCAACTCCCCGATTTATTGAGTCTAGGGTTCGAAATCAGCCGCTGACGATATGGAAGCAAACCAATTTGCGTTGATTTTAAAGGGATGATCTTCGATCTTTCGGAAAGCAATGGCAAAGTACTGAATGTAAACATTGACTAGTAAATCACAAAACAATAACAAATACTGCCTTAACTGCGACATACTGTAAAGGACATACCACATATTGTTCAGATTATATTAAAGCCAACAATTCAAGGGCACTATATTTTACCTTCCTCTACGTCATGGATAGACAGTAAAAGTAAACTAAAGCAAGCATAGTGGTCTGTCATTGTTGCTGTCACACTCACATCGAATGAAATGAACAAATGTCCAGAAGAACACAAAATCGTTAAGAGACATTACAGGCCTGTCAGGTTAAGTCTGGTTATTGAGCCCTAAGTCGGGTATAGAGTTCCTGAAATTGTCATTCCTCCACGCCAGATGTGAGACCTGCCCATTAACTTGTTTCTTGGGAAGATAATGTTATGGTTTTCCATTAATTCCATGACAAGATAATGTTATTGTTACCATTTAATCTATTCTTGGAAAGATAATGTTATGATCTCCTACGAACTTATAATTGGAAATATAATGTTATTACTTCTTATTAGCTTATTCTTTCAAAGGTAATGTTTTATTAACCTGTTCTTTGATGGATACTGTTATCTTCTTCTTCTGCTGCTGCGTTCATCCAAAGTTTTTTTTTTTTTTTTTTTCCGGATGTGATTGCGTTGTGCCTGTTTACAGCAAAGCTGCGTTCTTGCGCCGTCAGGCCGACACATCCGACTTCTCCGGGCATTTGTTTACCGGGTTAACCATCCCGGGGATACTGTTATGACTTCTTAATAACATATTCTTGAATTGATATTATTATAGTTTCCCATTGGCTCCTCGGTGGCCAAGTGGTCAAATGTCCACCTTGTACATTGTAGTCGGATGTGTGTTTGAACATTGCTCGTCTCAGGATTTATACAGAAAACTCAGACCTGTAAATTTCTTTGCGACTGCATTGGGAAGTGACAGTTATCCCCCAGTACAGACTAAGCAACCGGAACACACCGGCAAGAATATTGATAACGTAATGAAGACAAGTTAGTTGCATATCCTTTAAAGGAAGTCGCAATCAATCCCTGCATTATTAGTTGTTCGTGAATTCTTGGCACGTTTACGTCAGTAGTTTGTCATGGCTTTTTAAACGACCAGCATTCATACCTTTGTATTGTAAACCAACGCAAGGCGGTATGCTTCCAAATCGCCCGCAACTGTGTTTTGAAAGCGGTATGCGGGATTACAAATTGCATTAGTAATACCGTGGCCACAGAACCGGCTAATGAAGACAAACAAACATATATTACAGTTTTAAATTAATACTGGTAATACCACATATAGCAGGCTCATCGATTTAATGGTTAGGACGTTACGCTAACAATGGCAAGAGCTTGTCGAAGGAAATTTCGATGTTAGCTCTCGGCGTCTGCTACGGGAGGGACAAACTGTCCGTCTATCCATGCACTCATTGCTAGAAGAGATGATGGTCCTACACGTATATTTCTACTACGGAAATGGTTTTCTGTTCTTTTCTTTAAGCATATGTCAAATATCAGAATTACTGAAAGTGTATCTCAGTAAAAACAAATAGTAAAGAATATATTTCCATGCCTTATTGTATATGTTAAAAATAAAAAGTCTTAAAAGTCGAGAAGATCGACTTCATTGCCCCGGGTTTTATCCCATATGGTTCGGTCCCTTTCGGCAGGATGGCCTGCCAAAATCATGGTACAAAGCACGAACTCCGGTGATCCACCGACGACCCTCAGGAGTCTCCGAGAAAATGCTTGCTTCGCTTCGGAGGTCACTGGTGGCAAAGCATCGCCTGGATCTTTTCTCCGGATCATGCCGGTGTGCTGGGGAATAAACAGGCGGGCAGATTGGCTGGCTCAGCAAATCTTGGTGGAGTATTGATGCATGACAAGGCAGATGTGGTTGCGGCCTTGTGGGAGCACGTGTACACCTCGGAGGAGCAAATGGATCACCATGGTCTGGCAAGAAAGAGACAGCGAGGAGTGACGAGGGGATCTGGCCGACGCTCGACGCTCAGAGGAAAGGCGAGATGGACATATAATCAGATTGCTACTGGTACTATTGGTGTTGAACTCTTCGCTGGCTGCTGAGGATGGGGACGGAGCGCTTATTGGAATGCCCCGAATGTTGTGATGTCGGTTCCTAAATCAGTCAATCAATCAATCAATCAATCAATCTAACTAACTAACTAACTAACTAACTAACTAACTAACTAACTAACTAACTAACTAACCACAGAGATCAAAATCTATCTCTGTCAAACCTAGAATTAACTAACTACTCAGAAATCAGAGACTTACTATCGGATGACCTGCATTTACCACTGCAACTCTTCTTATTGGACGCTTTAGTTTTGCTGCCTTCTGTCTGGTCTTTAGTTTGTTGCTGTAGCTTGTCCACGTCATGGTCAGTTTTCACAGGAGTTGTTTCACACTGACTTAACGGAGGTGATGACGACGCGGAACAACCCATGCTTCAATATTAGTAGGCTGGGGAAAAAAAGATAACGACAAAGAATTCAATAATAATTATAATTATCACCGTATTTAGTGTTAAATATGTGCTCATATTTTATGCAGAAACACGGTCTCTGCAATAATTGTCTTAAAGATGGTAATGAAACTTGAACATTATGTACATCAATAAGAAAGAGACAAACAGCTTTCTTTGGTCATGTGATGAGAAGAGAGGTATTTTAGAACATTTTGACAACCGGAAAGATCACGGGGAAGGGAAGCAGAGTGAGACCAAGGACTATGATGCTGAAAGGACTGAGGAGATGGCTTGGAGAAATATCAGCAGCGTTGATCCAGAACACCAAAGACCGTAATCTGTGGAGAGACATGAAGGCCTACACCGCTGGAAAGGCACTTTATGATGATTATAAGGCCTCTTATAAGGTATCTTGAGGAGATTAAAACACAAAAAGTAATACAAAGATAGCCTTGAGCAAGATGCAGAACATACTGACCAATAAATAGCTGCCACTTGCAATGAGAAAAAGCGTATTCAAAGCCTATACTGCTTTATGTATGTGAAACGTGGACAATAATCAGATAAGCTAAAGGCATTAGAAGCATAGATTCTCATGGAAATAAAAAGATCACCATGGATGAAAATGTGTGATTCCTGCATGACACAAATGAAAACAGTTTATTTATTCCAGAAATTTGGCGTAGACTGTCAATAATTTCTGGTAAAGTTATGGGGATAAATAAACTGGGGAACGTTTTGATAACGGGCATGATTTATGGAAAAAGAGCAAGTAAGTGGCAGACAGATAAATACATGGATGGCTTAGCTATGTGGCATAAATGAGACAAGAACACAGAGCTGGTCTTAGACTCTGGTGGTCATGTGAGATGGCGAACACAAGACTGCCCACGATTCCGGCATGGCACATGATGACTATGATAAGTCCTCTGGGATGTCGTGCTAGTTCAGTGGCTAGCCCTCTTGCCTGCCTGCCCGGGTGTGATGTGTTCGAATTCTCATAGAGACGGATGTTTGTTTAAAATGGACCTGTGTACCAAGACATGTTCTGGGAAGTGCATGTGGTCGGAGTGATATTGACCCCATCGTCCAACTAGTGACTGTTGGTATATAGACATATGGGATTAGCACCAGCTACACAGTGCACATGAACTGAGTAATTGCTATGGGATGATTAATTGTCTTAAGCGACTTCCCGTGACTGCCATGGGCTTATATACAATAGTTATTTTTTTAATGCAGTTCCCTTTAATTTGACATATAATACACCATAAAATGTCTGCTAGCATATTCACAACTTTTAGGTCATAAATGTGGCACATCCCTACGTCCAGTTTCCCTCCATCCATTTTTGTTTGGTTGAAACTTACGTTTTGTTTGGCATTGACTCTGGTAAGGTGTTTGCATGTGTCCTTTATTGTCACTCATCTGTATCGTGCTCACTGTTTACTCTCTGTTAATCGCTGACTATTTTTTGTCTCTGTTTCTCTCTTTCCGTCTCTTTTTTTCTACTTTGGTATCTTTTTGTCTTCTATGGTCTCTTTGTGTTTCTTCTTGTGTGTCTGGATCTTTGTTGTTTGACGTTGTATGGCCGTGTGGTTATTTGTGTAAATGATAGGCTGATCGATGGATGTATGTGTGTAAGTATGTATTTCTGTGTATGCATGTATGGCATATGTATGTATGTCTGTCTGCCTGTCTGATAGTCTCATAAGATGGCAATGTGCACTATTTATGTTGGCAGCAATTGACAATGTGTTTTTCTTGTGTGAGTGTAAAATGCAAAATACATAATTGATATTGATATGCAAGAGGTGAGTAATTGGAAGGGACGAATGTAACACGGACCTGCTTGCCCAATTTGTAACTTTTTGAAAATAAATTTCGTTTGTTCGTTATCCCGTCTTTTTATATGTCTGTCTGGTAAATATTGTGTCTTTCGTCCTCGCTAATTTTGTGTCTGTCTGCCTAGTTCTTTGTCTGTCTATCTGTCTCATTCTTTGTTTGTCAGCATATCTATATCGCTACACACAACACATACATAAATACATATATATCATATATATTAATTGTTGTGTTTTCATCTCTCTAATGTCTCATGCCACCTCAAGCTAATTTTCTCTGTAGCTATTGCTCATTAACACTGAGCCCTCCATCCTTCACCCCTCCTTTCTCTCCCTCCCTCCCTCCCTCTCTCGCTCTCTCTCTCTCTCTCTCTCTCTCTCTCTCTCTCTCTCTCTCTCTCTGACGCAATATATGTATATAGCAATGACCATACAGCTAAGGCCTCATCTTTAAGAAAGAAAAGTTCATGCACACAAGGAAAGATAGATTGATTTTCCTCCAGAAGGGAGGCAATATTCTATTAAAACTGTAGCTGCATACGGCGTTAACACACTTTCATTTCCGTCCTTGTGCTTACAGTCAGCTATGTAATATTGTGCCTCCCATTGATCTATGTATGATTCTTGCAGATAACCAAACCCACTCGTAAACATATTGTCTGTATCCTGAAGGTGCCAATATCAGAATAATTAAGATGGCCGATGTTGTTGTAGTTAATTTTGCTGCTAATATTATTTTTATTATCAATATTATTAATGTTGTCAATGTGGTTATTATTTGTGATTTTACTGTTACTGTTGTTCCTATTTTTGGTGGTGTTATTGTTATTTTTGTTGTTTGTGTTTAACATCATGCCATGGGGGAAGCCTCGGTAGCGTAGTCGTCGGACACTCGCCTGCCGATACGGAGGCCATGGGTTCGATCTGCATCTGGGAGGAATCGGATTTTAACAATTGACCTGGTCCCCCAGATCCACCCAGCCTAATTTGCGTACCAAGAATGTCCTGGGAAGTGGAGGCGGCTGGCACGATACTGACATATCACACAACGAAAGCCGATTGGTCTATTAAGTGATTACCTGCCAGAATCTGATAGGTCGGCTAAATGAAACTACACTGAACTGCCAGAAGCCGATATGTCGGCTTAGTATTGACAGTGCGTTATTTGTTTAATTTCTCTTATTTTCCGCAAGTTTTAGTGCCAGGTAAATTAAAATTTACACATAGAAACTATTACTCTAGCACCGTTTAACCCGATGTGCCTGAGATGTCATGATGGTCCTGTAGCTTTACTTACATGGAGGAGCTTCAGTGCCATAATTGATTTGCAATATTAAAGACAGAAGGCTCTTTAGAGACATGATAGCTCGACGTAGTATGTGTCCAGAACGAGTTAGCTGTACGGTAATCTCGGGATTGCATGTGAAACACGTCAACAGTGGTTGCTCTGGAATGACGTAGAATTCAGTCACTGGGAAGCTTGGCGACAAGACACAGGTCGTTTAGTGACAAGTTATACACCTTATAGGTTTTGTCAGCGACAAGTATTCAATCAATCAATCAATCATGTGCCATGCCGGAAAGCGTGGGCGGTAATGACTCGCCATTTCACTCGATCACCAGTGTCGTGGATCAGCTCAGTGTTCCTGTCTCGTCCATGCCATGTGACCAAGCCATGCAGGTATTTTCCTCTCGGTCTTCCTCTTGGTCTGTTCCCTTCGATCTTGCCAGTTGTCACTAAGTTCTCCAATCCATTTCTTCTCATAACATGTCCAAAAAATTTTGACTGTCTACGTCTAATTTCTCTAATTAGTTTACGATGTTCATTTGTCTCCTGTAGTACTTGGTCATTGGTTTTTCTGTCTGTCCATGGTATTCTTTGCATTTTCCTCAGAAACCACATTTCTTCAGCCATCAGATGCTTTTCAGCTTGACTAGTATTACATGTTAAATAAATCACACAAGCTAGAGAGATTACATATTTGGCACAAGCTGACACGCAAGGATTATCTTTATACGCACTCTACAGTGATCGCTGGCAACGGTACCCCAAAAGTGAGTTCGGCTTTCGGCACAAATAGGATGGATGTCTGTGTAAACCGGCGCTCGGTACCGCACTACGTTACGACAGAGAGAGAGAGAGAGAGAGAGAGAGAGAGAGAGAGAGAGAGAGAGAGAGAGAGAGAGAGAGAGAGAGAGAGAGATTAACACTGTAGTGTCGAAGGCATACCACGCTTGAGAGAGAGAGAGAGAGAGAGAGAGATTAATACTGTAGTGTCGAAGGCATACCACGCTTTAGAGAGAGAGAGAGAGAGAGAGAGAGAGAGAGAGAGAGAGAGAGAGAGAGAGAGAGAGAGATTGACACTGTAGTGTCGAAGGCATACCATGCTTTAGAGAGAGAGAGAGAGAGAGAGAGAGAGAGAGAGAGATTGACACTGTAGTGTCGAAGGCATACCACGCGTTAGAGAGAGAGAGAGAGAGAGAGAGATTGACACTGTAGTGTCGAAGGCATACCACGCGTTAGAGAGAGAGAGAGAGAGAGATTGACACTGTAGTGTCCAAGGCATACCACGCGTTAGAGAGAGAGAGAGAGAGAGAGAGAGAGAGATTGACACTGTAGTGTCGAAGGCATACCACGCTTTAGAGAGAGAGAGAGAGAGAGAGAGAGAGAGAGATTGACACTGTAGTGTCGAAGGCATACCACACGTTAGAGAAAGAGAGAGAGAGAGAGATTGACACTGTAGTGTCGAAGGCATACCACGCGTTAGAGAGAGAGAGAGAGAGAGAGAGAGAGAGAGAGATTGACACTGTAGTGTCGAAGGCATACCACGCGTTAGAGAGAGAGAGAGAGAGAGATTGACACTGTAGTGTCGAAGGCATACCACGCGTTAGAGAGAGAGAGAGAGAGAGAGAGAGAGAGAGATTGACACTGTAGTGTCGAAGGCATACCACGCGTTAGAGAGAGAGAGAGAGAGAGAGAGAGAGAGAGAGAGAGAGAGAGAGAGAGAGATTGACACTGTAGTGTCGAAGGCATACCACGCGTTAGAGAGAGAGAGAGAGAGAGAGAGATTGACACTGTAGTGTCGAAGGCATACCACGCGTTAGAGAGAGAGAGAGAGAGAGAGAGAGAGAGAGAGAGAGAGAGAGAGATTGACACTGTAGTGTCGAAGGCATACCACGCGTTAGAGAGAGAGAGAGAGAGAGAGAGAGAGAGAGATTGACACTGTAGTGTCGAAGGCATACCACGCATTACGCTACATATAAATAAGTAGGATAGCCACCAGACATTCAGTCCTTAGTGGACAGTGAATGAGTACTCAAAAAACGTGAGCAAGAGTGAGTGACTGCGCTGGCTGTGGATGTGTTTAGCTATGCATAATTGGTGTTGTTAGAGTTGTAATTGATGTTAATGATGTAACTGATGGCATTGATGTAAAAGATGGGATTGATAAACATTTTATTATCGATGTACATGGTTGTATTTAGGAACATGTCATTATCGGTCTAAATCTTCTTACTGGTGTTAATGGAAGTAAAGTGGTAACTGGGCGGGACAATTTCGAGTTTCCTTTATTGCTATACTTTCTCCGTAATACCGTATATCCACGTAGGGTATCGCAGCTGCGCGAGATTCTTTAACGGATCGCGCCGCGTTGGTTACTTACTGGGGTATGTGAGCCGGTCGCTCAGAAAGCAGTGGCAAATTACTGAGCGTATTCTTGCCAAGAAATAAATAATAGCTGTAAAATTCTGGTGTTGACAGCGATGTCCTGTAAATAAGATATGCGAAAGAAAAAAAAAATATTATTGCTAAAATGGTTTAGACGAAACCAGATGTGTAGATATTGTACAAGATGTATAAAATCATACAGTGATTGATTTGAGTGGATTCAAAGAATCTATTATTGCATTTGATTTGACTCAAACTGTGTGTGCTTATATTTAATTAGATTCAAAGTTTCTGTCATTGAATTTTAATGAATTATAATCATGATTGCATACTAATTGTATGCAATTGACTCCAAACACTCTGATGCTTGCATTCTACTGGATTCAAAAGCTGTGTTTATTGGATTCCAAACCTGAACTTTGTGTGTGGGGGATGAGTGGTCTCGAGGTATGGTGTCCGCCTCGAGTGCTGGAGGTCCCGGGTTCAGGCCCCGGTGAGGACCGGGATTTATTTAAAAAATCCACCTGGACTTCCAATAATAAAATTTCCCCTGGTCTCTGGGTAGTGAGATCGGACGCCCGTGTGTATTTTTGCGCACGTAAAAAATCCCTTGGCAGTTGGAAATCGAAAAAGAGTAGCCTAACGGCGCTGCCCGGGCAAAATTTCGAGTTAAAAATCTACCCAAGGTATTCTCAGGATCCTCGCCGATGCAACGGAGTTCGTGCATTGAGCTGAGTTTCTCCAGACTCAGGTTTGCGATAGGAGGAAAACGGAGCACTTATGGGTTAACCCGTGTGCCGTGATGTTGACCCAACGACTAAACTAAACCTGAACTTTGTGATAGTATTTGATTGAACTCAAAGACTGTGTGAGGATATTTAATCGGATCCATTGACTGTCAAAATAGTAGAGAGCCTGATATGTGCCACGAATGCTTCAACTCGATCAGGCCTGTTAGGATTCTCCGGGTGGATTTAAAAAACTATAAAAAAATAATAATAAATTGGATGACCATCATATACTGCGTCACTGGGTAGACAGTCTACCCATCGCCAACAGAGGCGAACAAATAGCACTATAAACATCACTTGGCAAGTTAGAAACAGACAAGAGTGATCTAATTGGCGGCCAGCATAGCCAAATTTCACATTATAAAATAACAAACAAATGTGATATGTGTAAAATGTGTGATTCGGTTATTAGCATATTTGAGTTCTCGCTGGTGGTACGGAGTGTGTACACAGTGATGGGATTCCACTTGTGGGATTTATGGGAGTAGACAGGAGCACTTCCGGTAGGTATTCTTTTGAAATGAACGTGACACTGTATTATCCAAGCCAAATCAAGTCATTATAAGTCTTATAACAGTAACACGTCTTTATAGCACAATGAAGCCGACCAACAGTTATCCGTGCAAACTTATCAAACCGCACCTTTTGAATGTTACCAAACTACTTCACACCACATACGCTGTTAGTTCTTATATTATTTCAAATCATACCAGCCGAATAATACCAAAGACGGATGTTACTAAACTACTTCATATCACATCAGCTGAATGTTACTAACTACACCAGATATCACCACACTTGAATGTTGACAAACTCTTTCAGATCACTCCAGGTGAAAATTACCTAACTACGTCAGATATTACACCAGTTGAATGTTACCTAACTATATCAGATTTCCCATCAGTTAAATCTTACCCATCTATATCCGAGATCACACCAGTTCAATGATACCATGTTCAGATCACACCAGTTGAATGTTACCCAACTACATCAGACAGCACAAGTAGTATTATATGATGCCTACTCCCCCCAAAATTGTGGAGCCTCCACGTGGAGCTTGTGGAGCGCTCCGTGTGGAGCTTGTGGAGTGCTCCACGTGGAGCTGGGTGGTGTCTGGTGGTGCTGGGATGATGTGGAGTTTGTGGAGCCTGTGGAGGGTGGTCAAGGGACCCCTCTTAGTTGTGTCTTTGGGTTGTTAAGCTCGTTGTTTTTGGCGGGTAAAATTTTTTAAAAAAGAAACAAGTCTGGTCTAATGGGTGATAGGTCTCATCATGTGTGTCTGTGGCCAGGGTGGAGTGGAAGGAGCCGGCGTAAATAGTAAGCGCAAAGAAGGTGGTGGTCGGTGGTGCGACGTGTATAGTGACGTCATCGGTCCCTCGTAGTTGTATGTTTGGGCTGTTAGGGTCGAATTTTTGGTGGAAAAGTATGGTCTAAGGGGTAGCGGGGGTATAAGGGATGATGTCTCCGCACCTCCTTGTCGCATCTTTACCATGTTAAGATCGCTGTTTTGGCAGGAAAAGTATGTTTTTTTAATTACAAATTAAAAATAATTTAATTTTTTTTAAAATTTTTTAATTTAAAAAAATATTTCAATGGAAAATAAAAGATATTGGTTAATAGTGGTTGGGCGGGGCATAAAATCTATTATCAAACAGTGTTAGCTCATTAAATGAAAATCTTAAAAAGAGTAAAGATGGCCGCTAGTTCGTGTTGTAGTGGTATGGCTTAGTGTTATTTGATGTTAAGGGGTGGGTGAGTGAAAGCGTATCTCGATGAGTGCTTCCAAACAATATCATCATAGTTATCAGATCGTTAAAGAAACAAGTAAAGATGGCCGTCGGTGTCCTCCGTGGGTGCCGGGTTCGAATCCCGGTAGGGAGGTCTAGCGGGGTAGAAGAAATATTGATAATGTTTTTGTTACTTAGTTGTGATGGCGATATCTGGTGGTAGTAATAGGCTATGTGTAGCAAAGGAGAGGTGGTGTGTTGGTTGAAGCTTAGGTGCTGCCCCAGACGAGGTGACAGGGTCGAATCTCGGTGCTGTGCCACTGGTAAGGGTAATAGGCCCCAGCGTGTGGGGTGTCTAGCTGGTCATACGGGTTATGATTAGGGACGGTTTGTCTCTCCGTATCGCTGTGTCCACAAGTCCAATGGGGAAAACAGGCAGCCGATTTCACCTTTGTACCTACGAGTCACAAAATATAACCTAACTTAAAAATCAGAATATGATTCATAACCTCAACAGGTGTTGCCAAAAATCAATACTCATTTTCATAACGGCTAATCCAGGGGCTTATCGTCGTCGTAATGACCAAGATGGGGTATTGATATTACTAATATCTCCGTCGTTGCAAATAGTTCGCGATATTAATAAAGGTTCATATAAAGGCTGGTATGGGATTAAGAGATTAACACCTATTGTTGGGCCATCCACAGAAAATCAATACCAACACGCTAGATTCTTCTCATAATTGCGACCAGTGGCTTATAGATATAACCGTTATTGCAGACGCAGCTATGTGCAGACTAATCTACCAGGTCACAGGTCTATGCCGTATCGACAAAAACGGTGAATGAACGCTAAGGAATATTCACTGTACAAAGCAGTTTCTACCAGCCGATCAGATCGGGGAAACCAGACAGGGTAACCTCTTGTTACGAGTCCACAACAGCAGATATCGTGTATAAAAGACGACCAGCCTATGTCATGCAGAAGTACCTCTATCTGACACCACCAAAACAGAGCTCACCATGTGGCAACTCGCTAATGTTAAGTTGGATGTCGATAAATCTTTCACATTTTCGTTATGATTCTTCATGTCGACACAACACTAACCTAACAAAAGAAAAACCTAATATAATACAGGGGGATATATAGGACTAGATGCATATAACTGATGAGGAAACAATAAAACATTGTCTTAATATTTCATATTAGGTTATGTCTCCCTTCTCTCACTTTTCTATGTCCGAGTCGTCCTGTGGCTACCGAGTAAAGCTAAAGAACACCTCGACATCAATATAACATAAACCGGTCTCGAAAAGCAGCATAGGCGCGTGTAAAAAAAGTCATCACATTGTCCGACTAAGCCTTTCTCATAGTCATAGGGGAGAGATGTGATCACCGACGCTAGTCAGGGCAATACGTCCTACGACAGTTAATATAATGCGTGAAGTCAAATTTGCGACTGCAAAATATGTTTTCATGTCATATGTATATAAGAAGCTATATACAGGTGTTTTCTAAGGACAAATTTCCCCATGTCACGGTGTAAAAATTACAGATGTCGTTTAAATTTATACATTAAGAGGGGGGAAAAAGTCTGTTGTAGACACGGTATTTCATATTTTCTTGTGGGACTTGGTCATTTGTTGTTCTATCTTGTCATGGTATGTATATTTTCCACACATCTCCACTGATGTTTTTAACTTGTCTACCCATTGTCCTCGCTTCATATTCATACAATAGTATAGGTCCTATGTAGTGATTAAACACTCTTTTTCTCCTTGTAATTGACATCTTTATATTAGTCATGTTTTCCACCTTACCAAAGACTATCTTCAACATATCGAACATTGGTCTATCCTCTCAAAGACAACTTCTTCTTGTAGTCTCTTGGCTACATTTTTCCCGTATCAAGCTTCATGTCTCTACTCGTCTGTATTAGTATGTTAGAAGTAAACCAACATCACATAAGATAACCATATATTACCACAATGTATACAAAAAAGAAGCAATACACATAGACACAGCATATAAATATAGTACTAAATAGACAGTAGTTTAAAGAATTCAAGTATTTTATTACAAGGTAAATTACACAAATTAAATACAGTGATTTGTATAAAATATCACACACCTGTGTTACATTAGCAAATAAGTACAAAACACAAGGGAATGAATACGTTGGTGTATTAGTTACATACATATGGACCATACAATACACCGGCACGTCCGCTATGGGACCTAACTCGTGTGAAGGTATGTCTATAACATACAGAATTGTGTGTGGGGTAATAACTACGATGTCTGTCTTTCATCATGTATCTGACCTGTTTGCGTACCACCGCAAGACTTCGTTCACTTGTGGTATACAACCAATCATGGTAATTGTCTTAGAATTGACCCACATTTTATGTTAGACAAGCATTGATTGGCTGTTCACTTGTGGTCAACAACCTATCAGGGTAATTGTCTTAGAATTGACCCACATTTTATGTTAGACAAGTATTGATTGGCTGGCAACTATGCGGTGGGCGGGGCTTACTGTATGTAATATATATCCAACTCACTACCTCTCACTCACTTTGTGATTTACACAAGAACGACGAAAGATTGGATCTTCAGTTTTGTGCTTATTCAATGACTATTTGCCTTCAAGTTTAGAAAGTTTGCCAGTTACCGTTTTGTCTCAGTATCCACGGAGTATCAGCCATATACGGACCTACGGCTTTTGCGACTCTTTCTTCCAATTTTTGGACATTCACAACTGCCTTGTAAGAATTATCAGCCAGATTCTTACCCAGACTCATCCGAAGTGTAAGCAACCTCATTATTCTGCCATAGTTTACAACGTTATCTGCAAAGGAGTCATCGGCGCCTGAATCAAAGACGAGGAAAAAAGTGTTCGGGATTGAAACGGTTTACTAGACTAGTGAATAATACATCTTGTTGTTTGAGTATTTGATCTAGCCAACATCGTGTTATCTACCTTTGGTGAAAGATAGAAACTAAATATATTCAACGCTATATTCATCGGCTCGCTGTGAACGTGTATCAAGTCGACTGTTGCTTGTCTCAGTAGCAAGTCGCTAGTGAACATGCCTAAAAATACAAAGATGTCAACTAGGCAATCATCTGAGAACCACTTATGTGCAACCTGTGGGAAAGGTTTCACTGAAAAGCGCAATCTGCTTCGCCATACTCTGACCAGTCACAATACCAAGGAGCAAGTGTATTCGTGTCACACTTGTGGTCATATATTTAACAGGAAAGACAATCTACAATGCCACATTACAAAGAAACACACTACACCAGGAGTATCACCCAGTGTAATACCAGCAGACGCTTCAACACCCGCTTCAGCAACACTACGTAAGAGACATGTGGCTACTAATAGTGATGTGGCAGTCAGCGAGAAGAAGACTAAACAAGACAAAAACTCCCATCCAGTCAGTGACACACAACCCAAGGATGAAGCGGCTTCTTTACACACTCTTCCAGATAATATTAGACAAATATACACCGACAACTGGAGTAGTATCAAAACACATCACAAGATAAACAAATATATGTCTGTCTATACATTTTATATTAGCCCACACACAATCCACCCTAAAGACTGGACATCTACCTTGAACAAGATCTTTACCATTCAAAAGAGCATATTCAAAATCAACTTTAGTTATCATATAGTCCTTAGGCACAGCGAAACAGGCGCTCTTCGATTGTATCACGCATCTTCAAATAATGCTTCTGTCTTAGAACTTCCACAACTAATCAAAAGTAGACAAGACTTTGACGAATTTATCAAAATAGTACACGAAAATGACGTTCTTGCCTACGCTATGCAACAACGTCCAAATACCAAATACACTACAGAGACGATTCCAGCTATATGTTTTTATCTCTATCATATCCCAGAATTCCGGCTTGTTTAATAAATAACCATCCTTTTATGACCCACGTTGGGCACAACTGTGCATGATCATACTAGATATAACATCCCATATTTAACCATCCGTTTTGTATACTGGCATTACGCTTGTTCATTTTTTGTGTAAAATTTG
The DNA here is from genome assembly GCA_014155875.1 of Cepaea nemoralis. Classification (NCBI taxonomy): domain Eukaryota; kingdom Metazoa; phylum Mollusca; class Gastropoda; order Stylommatophora; family Helicidae; genus Cepaea; species Cepaea nemoralis. Next base: position 23,767 of record JACEFZ010016704.1, read on the forward strand.
CTGGAAATACTGTAAAATAAACAGTTATATGTATTATAAGTGCGTTCACTTGTTGGTTTTTAGTGTTGACGGTACATATGAGTGTCATGTGGTGAGCGGGTGTTACATGTTGATGGCCAAGTCAAGAAATATCTCAGCCATTCTTATAAAAATTAGGAAAATATGTTAACCTAATGAGAAAAATATTGACCAAGTGAAGAAATATCTCAACCATACTTATGAAAAGGAGAAAAATGTGTTAACCAAATGAGAAAAATATTGCCCAAGTGAAGAAAAATTTACACAAAACTTATAAAACTTAGGAAAATGTGTTAACCTAATGAGAAAAATATTGCCCAAGTGAAGAAAAATTTACACAAAACTTATAAAACTTAGGAAAATGTGTTAACCTAATGAGAAAAATATTGCCCAAGTGAAGAAAAATTTACACAAAACTTATAAAACTTAGGAAAATCTGTTAACCTAATGAGAAAAATATTGCCCAAGTGAAGAAAAATTTACACAAAACGTATAAAACTTAGGGAAATGTGTTAACCTAATGAGAAAAATATTGCCCAAATGAAGAAAAAATTTACACAAAACTTATAAAACTTAGGAAAATGTGTTAACCTAATGAGAAAAATATCGCCCAAGTGAAGAAAAAAGTTACACAAAACTTACAAAACTTAGGAAAATGTGTTAACCTAATGAGAAAAATATTGCCCAAGTGAAGAAAAACGTACACCAAACTTCTGAAAAGTATGAAAATTTGTTAACCAAAAGGGAAAAATATATGGGCTAAACTATGAAATATGTTGACCGAACTAAGAAAGTGTGTTAACCAAAGGGGGAAAAATGTTGGCCAAAACATGAAACATCTCGACCAAGCTTATAAATATCTCGTGTAAACTTATAAAAAAAAAAAAGTAGGAACAAATATTGCTTCTGTAGTTATGTCAAACGTGTCTTGAACTTTTATCTGAACAGACATTTCACAAGACATAATCATCAACGTCAACACTTTCCCTCTTTTACATTACCGAAAGTTTCAACTTAGCAGTCCAGAGTATCCACTAAAGAAGCACTTATGCATACTAATCACCCAGCTCTTCACACTCTTGGTTTTTTTCTTTTCTAACGCAAAGTGTCTCTGTCTTTCGTAGATAACTTCACAACTTTTCTATGTAGCACCACTAACAACGCCAAAACTTCGTTTCACATGAGCTCCAATAAAACAGTCATAACAACATTTATGGTAATGCAATCTGTGGCTCCACCTGGGATAGTTTCAATATCATCTGAGTATTCGTCAGCAAAGATCCACTTCCCATGGCTGATATCTTCAAATTTCTATACCACAATGTCTGCTACACTAACCTTCCATTGGTCCATCTTTCAACAATACAAAGAGTGTTCTCGAAGTCTAGCTAACATAACATTGCTTACTTTGTCCACCTCTATCACACTTTGTAATTCACAGCTGCAATAGTGACAAGTCTGCAACCAACACTATCTGTTATGAAATCAACCTTTCTTAAAACCACGCCTGCCTTAATTAACCCTTGAATACCCTCTACCACATCTTCTAACCGACTTTCAACGTTTCATACCAAATAATATTAACACTATCTTTTATTACAGAGCAGCCGATTTTCTGCTGACTGGGCAAATTTTCCAACCCAATGGAGATAAATCATGTGTCCCCCCTAACATACTAGGCGCTATTCTAGACAACGAATATGGTCATCAACCATCACCCCTAAGAAGAATTTGAAAACAACACAAGAGATTGTGTTCCTGAGACGAAATCCTTGGACTACCAGAGTACCTAACTCTGATCGCCTAAAAGAACCTAAGAAACATAGAGCATTATATACATCAAATACATCAAATACATCAAACACAACAAACGTTTTCTTAATCTAACCCTAACTATACATCATCTACCCTAACCCTAACCCCTAACCCTAACCATACAGCAAAAACAACAAACTCTGTCTTAAGAGACATAGATACAAACCAGTGTTAGAAATGGAAAAAGTTAAATTTTAATTAAAATTTAAAACTAATAAATCGCAATTTTATTGCGCAAGATGTAACCTCGATATACGTCTTATACCTAACTTATACCTATACTTAGCCTATATCTGTATATTAAGTGAAGAGCGTCTATCAAAATCAGCTAGAATCCCACTTTGCATAGCTATCAATTGTTCATATTCTTGGCGAGTACGTATCAGACCCAGTTGACCTTTAGTGGTAACAGGTGGTTAATCTTTATCATGGGATGACTAATCGACCCACAATCCGGTCATTGACCCGTTGTTTATTTGAAAACGCCTGCAGAATACGTGGCATACTCCACCCTCGACATTTCCGCTTGAGAAAATAGATAGTGTACAGACCACAGGTGTTACTTAGTACATCTTGTAAGACCCGGATGTTATACATTAATGGTCTGACTGAATACTTCTCAATAAACTTGCTTATGTCAGCTTGTAAAGGTGGTAGCCCAAACGAATCAAAGTATTCACATTTGCCTAACCCATCGTAATACAGCGCGATCCAGTGGGACCCAGGTTGATCACTGGGGTCAGTGTTTATCACCAAAGCAGCTGGTTTAGTTCTATCTATTTGTGTAGGTAACTGATCACGAGCACATACTCTGACCTGGACCCATCGAACATATCTATCTGCCAGTAGTAGACTGGTAATCTGTTCTGTGTCCATTATGAAGCATAATCTGTTAGCACTTGCCTGGTCTTGGATATTTCAATTATCCCGTCGTGCTCGGCGCAGACGATAACTTGTAATGGTTCTGGGGTGGGTGTGTTGAACTTAAATTCCAGGGTTAGGGGTCCAGCCCTCGGCATCTCAAACTGATCTCCGTCCAGTAAACTGGGACTCAGGTCAAAGGCATACAGCGTATACCCATGTTTATATTGCATATAGTCAATGGAATTACCGGCGTCCTTGCCCACCAGACCCATGGCTAGATTAGTGCCAAAGAAGGCTCGTACGTATTGATTACGTTCATAGTCCATCGTTAACGGCTTGCTGGTGGCAGATCGCCCATCGACTGTTACGTTCAGATACGTCAGCCCAAAGGTTTGAAAATTATAAGGATTAGCTTTGAAAGTACCGTTGAAGGCGGCTGATGTTATTAGGCCAACCACGATACGGGTGGGTGTTTGACTCATAAACAGATTATCTTGAGTGTGAGATAACATCCCTTGGGGGATAGCTAATGTTTTCAATGCCACACGCTTGATCGGTAGCTTCATATTGGCTCTCATCAAGGCTTTCTCATGGGCGAGAGCGACGGCTGGATTTAGTTTGGCTTTACGAACCACCAGCGTGGCATGTGTTATAACGGATGAATAAGCCAAGGTGTCGTCGGGGGCTATTAGGTTAAAGGTAGCTTTCGATGGAGTCAGCTTAATTTTCACATCCACACCGTTTATCATGTAACGGTCTTGCGCAAAGATATCGACGTGTAGTCGACCCATCATATCTATTTCTTGGCTCTCGCTGGCTAGTTGTCGTCGGGTGTTTCGACCTTTGTTGTTATCGCCTTGAGTCTCATCGAGAAATTTAGCTGTATCGTAGTAATAGAGGGCGGCTGAGAGATGACTCTTCTTGGCTTCTTCCCCATGATTCAGTGTGGCTTCCAGATAGGCTCTATATGGGTATGTGTTCTCACTCGGGGTGATTAGCGTGTCGTTGAGTGAGACATCCACTTGTGAAAACAGACTGTGTAAGTAATAGTTGACGGGGGCCACTTCGGCTGTGGGTGGTAGTTTATCGCCGTTGGGTAGTGTGACTTTAGCTCTGATGTGTAAGAAGGTATTATATAAGTCTAGATACTCTTCACTGGCGCCAGATATAGCAAATTCTATAGGTGCTCCTGGTGCTAGAGATGCGAGCGGGTGTATCTCCACACACTGCCCCTCTTCTACGGCCGTTTGTGTCGGCGGCACGCTAAACAGATCCAAACCAGAATGCAGACACTCACAAGAGTTGGGATGAATCAGAGCCATCATGCGAAGATATCCGAATACTTCTTCTTATGAGACCGATTAGGACCAGCACTTAGTTTTATACGTTTACTCGGCTCACCAGGTGGCGCTGGTCGTCTTTTTCTTCTAATACCGCTACCCGATTGGTTAACATGATCGGCTGCGCCTTGCAGTAAACGCTGACCGGCTTGTTTGGCGTGGTCTTTAAAGGCTTCTCCAACGTTCCTACCAGCTAGAGCGTCTTGGGCCACTTTCAAGCCTGTACCTAGACCTTCTCGGAGTAAGGCCTTACCACCTGTCTTTAACCAGGGTAGAATTGTGCGACCAAGTCCACTGAAGAAACTGCCGATACCGCGACCTCTCTGACTCCGGCCACCCACAAACACTGGCATGCCATGGCCAGCTTGGTTGCAGTAAAAGTCCTCGTACATTTTGGGACTTCGACGTAACGCCACGTATTTCACCATTATTCTAGGTCTGAATGTTTCCGCGTGCGAAAATGTAACGTCAGCACTGAAGTTCCGCTGGTGAATGAGATCGTTGTCCCCGTCTCAGTGGTTAAAAGGATCTCCACCATGTCGAAAGAGTACCGACTCAATGGCACGTAGTGTGGCTTGTCATAGATGCGAAATACCGAGGCTGAGCGCTGGTCCAAGATCGGGACAGTCCTTAGTAGTGGGACCATGGCGTCTCCGACTGGTCTCGCGGATATAAGATCGCAATAGACGTAGACATTTTGAAGGTCATTATTCAGTTCTACCACCACCTCGCCTTCCATTAAAGGGTTGGCGTCCGTCACCTTACCAGAGGGAAAACCTAAAATGCTTCTCAATCTCTCGCTAAATTTAACAGTGGCCCCCGGTTCGAATAGTTTCACGAGGGCTCTCTTCAAGGCTTTGTTATAATAGAATCTGACGCGCACCTTGTCATCAGTCTCTTTCACTAACCGATCAGGACGTGCCTTGTCACGCTCTTCCTCCCCTTTCACTAGTCGATTCAGTTCCTCTATAAAACCAGCTGGTGAGCTGTACATACCCGAGGGACACACCACTCTTATGGATGTTTCCCCTGGGGTGGTATGTATATGAACCACACTTCATTCTCTAACACATTGCAGTAGTAGTTGGGAAACTGAATTTCGGCCAAACCCACTTCGTATTGTTTGGTCACATCAATAGTCTGCGGCAACTTGACGAAAAAGTGACCCGGGTTGTTGTTGGGAAACATATTCGGTGAAGCATTGCTCGGTAATGTCACGTAGAAGCTCATAGTTTAGGGTTAGGTAGCATGTAACCCAGACAACTACTCATTAGCGCAATCCACAGCTTACCCTCAGATGCTTCGGCGCTGCCGCGACTCAGATTGAATAGTGATACGCCGATAACGGTGTATATAACGACCATCTGACAGAAGAAGACAATCTCTGTTCGCGGCACCTGTTGACCAAAAAACGACCAGAACGAGGTTCTTTCGCTGGGTGGGTTATTTTGTGGGCGCAGTACAGTAGTTTCCGCAATGTCTTCGTCCATTAGCCTCGGTATCTAGTTAGGTCTGAGACCCAGCTGTTGAATGACGAATTATACCCGAACCATTTCACTAAATACTCTTTACCACCACCTCTCCTTCGTCTTTCTTGTAAGACGGTTTCAACCCGATACACTTGTTTATCTCCGACTAGTTGGATCTCTTCTCGATAAAATGATCCTCGTAGTTCTTCGCCCGAATCGTCTTTTAGCACATACGTCACCGGACTGGTCTGGTTTATACGACTGACGGTAAACAATTCTTCTGTCCACGCCGGCACATAGCCCTTTTTAAAAGGTTGTTTGGGTTGAGCCAGTCTGACTCGGTCCCCTTCTGTAAAATATACTTTTCTTGACCCGTCGGGTTTTTGGTACAAGTTATGCCACACCTCTTCTTGATTAGTATAGTTGACTTGTCGGGGAGCCATGCGAATACTTCTGTGATATGAACCGTTGTAGTTGCGGATCAGTTTATCTATGACGTCGACATAGCGCAGTGTATTAGTCTTAGTGAAATACCGCCACATTTTTTCTTTAAGCGTCCGGTTGAATCTTTCCACTATAGAGGCCTTAACGTCTTCATTCTCGGTGGTAAAGAAATGTACACCTCGATCTTTCAGAAATTTTAGGAAGATCTGGTTGACAAATTCCGACCCTTTGTCGGTCTGAAAGTTTACCGGTTGTCTATCACCAAAGATTTTACTCACAGCCTCCACCAGCGCTTTCCCCGTTTTCTTCTGGATCGGGATGGCCCAGGCATATTTACTAAACACATCGAGGCAGGTCACTAGATATGACAACCCATCGTTGTATCTTTGTAATTGTCGCATATCTATCAAGTCGGCTTGAAACTGTTGATTTATCCCACCGGTTATGGTCTGACGTCTTTGAAAACGCCGACGGATCGGTTTATGCAAAGTATACGTGTCCTGATGGTGTAACCATTTCTCTATTTGCTTAGCGTTCAGTTTAGAATTTCTTTTTAAGGCGGCGGCCCCGCCATAGGCTCCCGGCTGTTGGGGATCGTAGTAATACTTTCTTAATTGCGCGGCCATTTTTCCCACTTGGGCGTAGTTAACTTACTCGGCTTCTTCTTTCGTCTGAGCTTATACGCTGGAGTGGTCTCAGCTACTTGACTCTTGGGTGTTATTGGAGTATGGGCAGTTACTTGACTCTTGGATTCGCTTACTTGAATAGGCTGACTAGGTGTCTCCGTTATTTGACGGGTGGCCTCGGGTGCAGTGCTGACTTCGGGTTTTTGTTCCTTGATATCCACTAGGCCTAAAGGCTTGTGTCTGTACTGATCTAGTCGATTCAGATATCGCTGCAAGGTTTGTTGGTATACTCGGGCTTTTTCACGAGGTGGCAGATCTTCACTCTCCAGGACTTGGCGCATTTGTTGGTCCAAGTCACGCAGGCTATCGTTTAGTGTATCGGGTGGTGTATAGGGTCTTTCTAACAGCCGAGGGTCGATCAGGAGCATTTTCTTGGCCATTACAATCCCACGATGCCCTTCAACACATTTAGAATTGGGCCGAGTAAGGCACCTATGAAACCACCTTGTTGCAGGATCTGTTTCCTTTTCTTGAGCGACAGTTTCTTACCCGTGAGCGCTCTCAGACTGTTTTTGTGTCGCTGCAGTCGGCGCTTCTGACTCGGTGTCAGGGGAACATTCCCTTTTAAGACATTGTGACAGCATTCACATATTGATTGGACGAGCTCCGGGGAAGCCGTTTTAATTACGGCTTTTACGGCGGCTGGCTTTGCCTCACCCAGAAACCGCAGCATGGACTCGTGACGTTTCACTCGGTTGGACATATTACTTGGGGACGTAGACAACTTGGTGCTGGTCAGGAAATATACGACTGCGTAAACGGAGCTGATCCGGTGTTTCCTGTCGAAGGTCGAATAACAAATACCCGTGTGGCGTCGATGTCGCGTCTTTAAAACTATCTTGGACATATGACACGCGGCCTGGGTACATCTGTTTGGCCAGATTGGCAATTTGCGATCCATCTCGAGGATTTTTAAACACTACTAGGTAATGCGAATTCAGACTGATAGTTCTTTGTTCTTTGTTCTTACCAAAAAGGTTCTGGACTATATACATGACACTGAGATTACGATGATGACTACCCTTAGTAAATAGTTTGGTCACTCTATCATCTGTCTCGGACATTAGGTCATCTATAACCACTAACCGCCGTCTATCACCAGTCCATTTTTCCACATCGGGCAGTCCCTCGTTAAATTGAATACCCTTCATAGTCTCATACATGGGTTGCCACTCTCCGTAGCACCATATAACCTCCTCTGGAATCGGGTCGACCATGTCTGGGAGATGGGCCAGAAACTGTTGTACAAAGACGGATTTACCACAACCTGTTAGTCCCGCAATCATCGAGGTAAAAGGATGTTTCCATCTAGGATCCATGATTACGAATGACCACCTACCTACTTATGTGACGTATTTTATGCGGTTTCGTACCCGCGACCGCGCGCCCGCACCCGGCGACCGCCCCGCCCCTCTGCCCGCGACCGTCCCCGCGCGCCTATGATTGTCTTTTAATTTAATTTAATTTTTTAAAATTAGTTAAAATATTATACACATAGTTATCTGCCCTTAGAAAACATGTCTTTTATTAGAATTATCGACCCTTACATGTGACCTAGATACCTACCCTACCCTACCCTACCCTACCCACCCAGGATCCGAGACCGAAAAGGATTGGGGTCAATCCTTAGAGGTCAATCCTGATTTCCTAATCAGTTACCACCTAACCTACTACTAGCACACCAGTTGAATGTTACCTAACTACATCAGACAGCACACCAGTTGAATGTTACCTAACTACATCAGATAGCACACCAGTTGAATGTTACCACTACAATATATATCACAACAGTTGAATGTTGCCAAACTCTTTCAGATCAAACAAGGTGAAAATTACCTAACTACATCAGATATCACATCTGAATGTTACCACACTACAACATATAACAACAGCTGAATATTACTACGTTTAGACCGCACCAGTTGATTGTTACCAAACAACTTAAAATCACACACCAAACTATATGAGATCTCACCAACTGAATGCTATCAAACTACTTCATATCACACCATTTGAATATTACCCAAGCTGAATGATACAACACTAATTCAGATCACAATAGGTGATAGTTACTAAGTTGAATGTTACCAAACTACTTAAGAAATCAATGCCCAACTACTGAACTTAAAATTAATTGGCTACAGCCAACAATCTTGAGGTTTATTGCGACGTCCTGTAAAAGAAAGGCAACTAATTTAATTTAAGATCACTTCAGTTGAATGCAACCATAGTGTGTGAACCCCGCAACAAACATCACATTGCATAAATGCTATATACACGTAAATCAGTTCAGGGTATGTTTTACAAGTTTGACAGGTTGAAGAATAATCTGATACACTGCCTACTCCCTTTGATGCTTAAATTCGAATTCATCGTGCACACGGGACCTTCCTCTGGATCTCCATTGCACTGAAAGACCAGTGGTCCGATAAACACGCTAAGAGTACAGTTAATGGCAGGATTCCTCTAACTCCGCAGTAACAAAGAACCTTTGAGCAATATGACACCTATCACCTCCACATTCACACAGAGACGTCAGGTATTGTTAAGGGGCAAGACCAGAGCACAAAGCTGCCAAAGAGGGTGATTCACGGCCCGACTACAGATGCAATATTAATATTTCTTGTGTTGCACGGAGAATGAAAGATGTAAATCATATTCTTGTATATCTTCACTTCGTTTTTCGTACGGACTCTCGCCTCTTCTTATTCTTGTGTTAAGCTACTCGTGGAGAATAAGTCATCAATCAGCACTCCGCCATTCTGCCTATGTGTCGTTGTATCAATTGCTTACGTGTCTATTTAATATTATTTATGTCTGTGGCCAGAACTGTTATGAATCATTAAATTGTCTCTTTTATGCTTCCTTTGCTTCGCATCATACATCATTTTTAGACAACGCTTTATTTGCTGTTTCTATATCTGGACACCATTTGTTCTGTCTTTTCAGAGTAAAGTGTGAATGTGATTATGATGAAGAAATTAGGTCATTGCA